>JAVJIF010017592.1:0-118323 GCA_038442645.1 Agave tequilana
ATTTTGGAGCTTTCAAATGGTGATTCAAGAACCCGAGCATCAAAATTCATATCTAGCACTCGTTGGAGTCAAACTCGATGGATCACGTTTTGGATCGAGTCGACTTGGAGACAGCGCTCTACAAGAAGACTTCGGTACACTATTTAGTTTATAGTTTAGATCTATTGTTAAAGATTAGATAGTGTGATATGCTCAAGTTCACAACACACACACTTGTTTAAGTTTCATGTTTATTGGTTTTCGGTTTTCAGTTTAACCGATCTTAGTTTTCATGAATAGATTGAATCAATACAAGTTTACATGGTTTAATATATATTAGATTTGTTCTATATATATATATCTATGCTTCAACTATTTAAACAAACTTAGTTTGATAGTCTATTTCATGAGTTTGGAGTTTTGATGTTTAACAAAACTTATTTTCAGATTTTAAGTCAAAAACATTGATATATATATTTTTCATGTATATTGGATTATATCCATATACAATATGCTTCATGTTGTTTCAATATCATGTTTTTGTATTTATACAAGTTTATAGAAAAACCATATTTTCCATTAGAAGTTTGGTTCCTAGAAAATACCGTTTTTGGTTTTCGGCAAAATTTCTAAGATACAAAAATACTTCAAAATGTTTGTAACATGGTTTGATTTTACTCAAAAATGTTTATATATCAAAGTATTATACTGAAACTATTTTTGTGAATTTTTAGAAAATTTTATGGGATGTATTTGATAATTAAAAGACCAGTTTTTAAATTCTATAACCAGTTCTGCCAGGCTCTGGCGGTCGACCGGGCCGGTGATCAGACCCAGAGTCGGTCAACCGGATTGATCGACCGGCGTGCACAAGGACGTGCATGCAGGCCAGCCCCTTGGGCCGGTCGACCGACTGAAGTCAACCCACTCTCGGGTTGGCCCGGTCGACCGGGCGGTCGACCGGCCAGAGAGCCGTTGCTCTCTGGTTCTGGGCGCGGTCGACCGGGTGGTCGACCGGCAGGCTCAACGGTCAATTTTTTGACTGTTGGCCGGTCGACCGGCCGGTCGATCGGAAGGTCATTTTTGACCTTTCTGCCTGCCAACGGGCAGAATTTGTAATAGGCTATATATACCCCATTCGAGAGATGTTTCTTTACAAGTTTTTCAAGTGCTAAAATTCTGATCTTCTCTAGTATTTTAAGAGCAAGTTTTTCAAAAGAGTTTTTGGTTTAAAAGATCAATCATCATTTGTTTTTAAAGTATTTTAATTCAAAGAAAATAGTCTTTTGGGAATTTGTTTTTGGTCAAAAAATTCTATATCTATTTCGAGATTTTTTCAAGTGATTTTCTTTATTCAAAACACTTTGTTTTCTCACACTTGAGCTTATCATTCTATCCTCTATATTGGATCTTTATTTTGTGGGAAAAGAAATTGTTTGTGGTCCTTTGATCACCAAGTTATAAACCCTCCTACTTTGTGTTATCCCTCTTGTGTAGAGGTTGATTTTTGGAATGGTGGCTTTGTGCCCTATCCCTCTAGTGAGAGGTTGATTTGTTGTTTGGCTTTATGCCTATCTCTCATTTGTGAGGTTGATATTGTCGTAGCTTTGTGCCTAGCTTCTAAGTGTAGAAGTTGTGTTTGTAATTGAGAGAGGAGTTATGTACTCCCGGTTGTATTGCCCCAAATCCTCAGTGTAGGTTCCCTGTGTGGGAGTCCTGTGTAGACAAGTTAGTGAAAATCCTTCTGTGAGAAGGCGGGGACGTAGAGCTGTGTGCTAGAACCTCAAAATATATCCGTGTGTTAGCGATTGATCCACTTTCTCTAACTCTCTCTCTTTTATATTGTGCCTTATATCATTTCATATTGCTCATTCATATATTATATGCATGGCTTGTTTGTGTGTGCCTCACTTGTGTTTAACCATGAGAGCTTCATATAGCGCCTCAACTCTTATTCAGAGGAATCAAAAGGAGTTAGTCCAGAGCCCTTCATTGGGAATTCTGCTACACTCGTTGGTTACATTAAGTGTGTTATATTTTAAGTCTTAAATTTCACATTATTGTTCATTAGATTAGCCGTACACCGATTCATCCCCCTCTAGGTGTACTTACAATTGGTATCAGAGCTTACGCTCCTGATATTAGGTTTAACCACCTAGGAGTGTGATCTTAGTTTTACTAATCTATCATTTGCATTTGCACACGTATATTATTTACTCATACTCATGGATTGCTTGACACCTCCCATGTTTGATGTTTCCAACATTGACATGTGGAAATTTAGGATGTCCATGTACTTGAAAACCCTAGGCTTGCATGTTTTCCTTGCCGCTACCAAGAAATCCTATCTTGGTATTAGCAAGCATATAGAGGCCAATGCACAAGCCCTTGAGGCACTTAGAAGCACGCTTAATAAAGAATATCTTATGATTGTTTCTAACTGTGATTCCGCCTTTGCAGTGTGGAACACGTTGACCTCCTCCAAACTTCAAATGCCAATCCAAACGGAGGATGAATCTAGTGAAAAATTCGAGCAACAATGCTACATGGTCCAAGGGAATGACTCCCTTGAGGTACACTCAAAAACTCAATTAGATGATGATGATGATATTAGTTCTTCTAGTAATGATTATATTGATGCCAATGCCTTGAATGAAGAATTTTCAATTGTTTGTGAAAATTTATTAGAAAAATATAATCTTTTGAAAAAGAAGGGTTTTGAACTAAAGAAGAAAATAAGGATTTGTGTTTAAAACTAGATTTGATTTTGCAAGAGAAAGTGGAGATTTCTAATGAAAAGGATTCATTGAAATCCAAACTTGATCTTGTTCTAAAAGAAAATGAAATTTTGAAAAATAAAAATGATTGTGAAAATGTTTTGAAGAAAAATGAATCTTTAGCTTCAAAACTTGACTTTGTTTTAAAAGAAAATGATTCTTTGAAAAATAAAATTATTTCTATTTCAAAAGAATTAGATTTGGTTTCTAAGAAAAATATTGTTTTAAAAAATGATATGGATTCACTTCTTTGCCATGCTAGCGTAGCTTTACCATCTAGCTCACCTATTGTATGCACCTCTTCTTCCATAATTGAAAATGATATTTGTATGCTTAAGAAGAGTGTGGATTGTTTGGGCTCCACCTTGAGCCATTGTGCTTTGAACCACTCACGTTTAGAATCTATGTTTCGAAAGAAACAAGTTCCTTCTATGCATGCACACAAACCACGGCATATACATGCTCCTCACGTTCACACCCATAACATAATGTATGCTCATGTGTACACATGTACACATTGTGGACGTAAGGGCCACCTTGCTAAATTTTGCTATGATAAGTTACATGATTCAAATTTAGCAATTAAATTTGTTTGGGTTAGGAAAGGTGCTAACCTCATGGACCCGAAAGAGTGTGGGTACCAAAAACTACTCCTATTGTATTTAATGTAGTGTGGACTCTCGCATGACTTGAGAGTGATGGTGCCTTGAGGTGGATGCGTTCCGAACTTAAAGAGGACAATTTGGATGCATCACTTTCAAGGGGAGTTTGGTGGGAGGACCACCTTGTTTTGGATGCATGGAGAGTTGCCCTCGTAGTTTTGGTAACTATCTCTTACTCCTTATTTATGTTTGCATGCTTTTAGATCATTCATTTATAGCATGTCTTGTTTTAATGTTCATTAATCCATATGTCATGTTTATTAGTCCTATGACATGCATGATTAGTATTTGAGACACCCATGTTTATATGGATTCATATTTAGTGTTCTTACTTTAGTTTAACTAATGTATGTCATAGATCTAATCCATGAGCATTTACATAATGATCATATGAGTTTTGTTTAAACATTTGTTTTGATTTCTATGCTTCATGTTTTGATTACTTGTTTAGATGTTAGTTTTCATTAAAATTAGGATATATAATTGTACAACTAGTGAGCCACAAATAGATTATTATATGTTTGTGATTGAATGCTCATTTGTACTCATTAGATGTACTAGTATAGTCTAGTTTTGATGATTCATACATTTGACTTGTATTCCTATTTTATACATATTTTATGTTTAAACTTCATGTATATGTCTATTTTCTCCAAACTAATAGTTATACATATACATCCTTGAGCCACTTGCCTTCATGCATATACTTTTGTGGACTCGTTATGTTTGGATATGTATATATACTTTAGTTTGTAAATGACATACATATACCTTTGAAGAATTCTAGTTTTGATGACTTTCATGTTTTAAGAAATTTCTTATTGAGCTTGATTGCCTATTTTCATGACTTGTCTTTCACAAACTTATACACTCATATTATTTGATGTTTCTCATGATTTTATTTTCATGAGTATTATATGTGCTATATAGATTTTGAGTGACATTAGTTTAGTGATTTTCATGTATTATGGAATATATTTTTGTTTTGTTCCTTACTTGAAGGATTTCGTACTAGTTTTTCAAAATTTTCATATAACTAGTTCGTATTCTTCATTATGGCAGAGTTTTTCAAACATACTATATTTTCAAACCTATTTTTGAAAACTCCTACCCATCAAAGGGCGGTTGGTTGGACGACCCCGCCTTGTATGCTTATTATTGAAAATCTATTTAAAACATGTGCATGAAATGGGTGGTAGGAAATATGAGTTATACACTTGATCTTATTATGTTTTCAATTGGTATCATTGGATCTTTTCAATTGGTATCACTATTGACATTCTTTTTGTATACTCTTATATATGTATGCTTACATTTCAAATTGTATCAATTTCGATTGGTATTTAATTTTTCATACATATATATGCTTTATTTGTGCCTACTATATCTCTATATCTTTGAGCACAAATTTTAGTTATGCTAAGCTTGATTTATTAAATGACTATTATATTTCAATTGATTATTTTTCAATTGGTATCTTATACAAGTTTATGCATTATTTTATTTGGTATTTCACAAGGGGGAAGAAAATTCATATTTCACTTTTCAATTGGTTTTATTTATCTTTGTTATTTTACTCCCACATTTTATGTTGAAAAATGATTGAAAAATGATATTATTTTTTTTGGTATCATATGCTCCTAATGAAAAATTACTTTCAATTGGTACTATTTTTTACAATTGATATCAAGATTGTCTATATGTTTACATCTTTCAGTAAATATCAAATTTTTGGTTGAATTCTTCAACATGTTTTATTTACTTTCAATGGCATAATATAGACATATTTATTTAAATTTAAATTAAAAATATTGTTTTATATACTTTCAATTGGTATGTTTTATTGATATCATGATGCATTAAATTGATATATTTTTTTCAATTGGTATTATAAAGTTTTGATTTGATTTCACCCCTCATTGATATTTTTTGTTTAAGACAAAAAGGGGAGAACATTGTTTTCTTATTTTCTTTGACCCCTTTGTTGATGATTGACAAAAAGGGGAAGAAGTATTTGAGTTTATATGCATATTTATTGTTTATTTGTAAGTTTATATTAAAGTTTGTTTCATATTGATATCAAGAGAATTTGTTTTACGTTTTGATGTTTTGTTGATGTTGATATCAAGAGCTTTCATTGATTATCTTTTAATTGGTATCAGGAGTTTTTATTGATTGGTATCAAGAACTTTTATTGGTTTTATTGATAAAGTTTTCAAATTAAAATTTTTATTGGTATCAAGAGCAATTATTTAAAGAACATATTTATTTTAAAAAGGAAAATGAATTTATTTTAAAAGTTTGGTATCAAGAGCATATTTATTTCATTGTTTTATGCATGTTGATGCATATTTACGTTTAGTATTCATTGCATATATTTATTGTTTATTGTTATGCATGAGTTAAGGGGGAGCTTCTTTGAAGCTTAACTTTAATTCATGCATATATAACTCCATGAGTTTTATCATCATCAAAAGGGGAGATTGTTGGCCCCGAAGCCTTCCACTCTAGTTTTAATGATGATTAACTCATGTAGTTATAGTTTACTAATAATCTTGTGATGTTTAGTTTCAGATACTTAACCAAGATATTAGTAGGTGATTAGCTTCAACTAAGGTATTTTGGAGCTTTCAAATGGTGATTCAAGAACCCGAGCATCAAAATTCATATCTAGCACTCGTTGGAGTCAAACTCGATGGATCACGTTTTGAATCAAGTCAACTTGGAGACGGCGCTCTACAAGAAGACTTCGGTACACTATTTAGTTTATAGTTTAGATCTATTGTTAAAGAATAGATAGTGTGATATGTTCAAGTTCATAACACACACACTTGTTTAAGTTTCATGTTTATTAGTTTTCGGTTTTCAGTTTAACCGATCTTAGTTTTCATGAATAGATTGAATCAATACAAGTTTACATGGTTTAATATATATTAGATTTGTTCTATATATATATCTATGCTTCAACCATTTAAACAAACTTAGTTTGATAGTCTATTTCATGAGTTTGGAGTTTTGATGTTTTAACAAAACTTATTTTCAGATTTTAAGTCAAAAACATTGATATATATATTTTTCATGTATATTGGATTATATCCATATACAATATGCTTAATGTTGTTTCAATATCATGTTTTGTATTTATACAAGTTTATAGAAAAACCATATTTTCCATTAGAAGTTTGGTTCCTAGAAAATACCGTTTTTGGTTTTCGGCAAAATTTCTAAGATACAAAAATACTTCAAAATGTTTGTAACATGGTTTGATTTTACTCAAAATGTTTGTATATCAAAGTATTATACTGAAACTATTTTTGTGAATTTTTAGAAGATTTTATGGGATGTATTTGATAATTAAAAGACCAGTTTTCAAATTCTATAACCAGTTCTGCCAGGCTCTGGCAGTCGACCGGGTCGGTGATCAGACCCAGAGTCGGTCAACCGGATTGATCGACCGGCGTGCACAAGGACGTGCATGCAGGCCAGCCCCTTGGGCCGGTCGACCGACTGAAGTCAACCCACTCTCGGGTTAGCCCGGTCGACCGGGCGGTCGACCGGCCAGAGAGCCGTTGCTCTCTGGTTCTGGGCGCGGTCGACCGGGTGGTCGACCGGCAGGCTCAACGGTCAATTTTTTGACTGTTGGCCGGTCGACCGGCCGGTCGATCGGAAGGTCATTTTTGACCTTTCTGCCTGCCAACGGGCAGAATTTGTAATAGGCTATATATACCCCATTCGAGAGATGTTTCTTCACAAGTTTTTCAAGTGCTAAAATTCTGATCTTCTCTAGTATTTTAATAGCAAGTTTTTCAAAAGAGTTTTTGGTTTAAAAGATCAATCATCATTTGTTTTTAAAGTATTTTTAATTCAAAGAAAATAGTCTTTTGGGAATTTGTTTTTGGTCAAAAAATTCTATATCTATTTCGAGATTTTTTCAAGAGATTTTCTTTATTCAAAACACTTTGTTTTCTCACACTTGAGCTTATCATTCTATCCTCTATATAGGATCTTTATTTTGTGGGAAAAGAAATTGTTTGTGGTCCTTTGATCACCAAGTTATAAACCCTCCTACTTTGTGTTATCCCTCTTGTGTAGAGGTTGTTTTTTGAATGGTGGCTTTGTGCCCTATCCCTCTAGTGAGAGGTTGATTTGTTGTTTGGCTTTATTCCTATCTCTCATTTGTGAGGTTGATATTGTCGTAGCTTTGTGCCTAGCTTCTAAGTGTAGAAGTTGTGTTTGTAATTGAGAGAGGAGTTATGTACTCCCGGTTGTATTGCCCCAAATCCTCAGTGTAGGTTCCCTGTGTGGGAGTCCTGTGTAGACAAGTTAGTGAAAATCCTTCTGTGAGAAGGCGGGGACGTAGAGCTGTGTGCTAGAACCTCAAAATATATCCGTGTGTTAGCGATTGATCCACTTTCTCTAACTCTCTCTCTTTTATATTGTGCCTTATATCATTTCATATTGCTCATTCATATATTATATGCATGGCTTGTTTGTGTGTGCCTCACTTATGTTTAACCATGAGAGCTTCATATAGCGCCTCAACTCTTATTCAGAGGAATCAAAAGGAGTTAGTCCAGAGCCCTTCATTGGGAATTCGGCTACACTCGTTGGTTACATTAAGTGTGTTGTATTTTAAGTCTTAAATTTCACATTATTGTTCATTAGATTAGCCGTACACCGATTCATCCCCCTCTAGGTATACTTACAATTGGTATCAGAGCTTGCGCTCCTGATATTAGGTTTAACCACCTAGGAGTGTGATCTTAGTTTTACTAATCTATCATTTGCATTTGCACACGTATATTATTTACACATACTCATGGATTGCTTGACACCTCCCATGTTTGATGTTTCCAACATTGACATGTGGAAATTTAGGATGTCCATGTACTTGAAAACCCTAGGCTTGCATGTTTTCCTTGCCTCTACCAAGAAATCCTATCTTGGTAATAGCAAGCATATAGAGGCCAATGCACAAGCCCTTGAGGCACTTAGAAGCACGCTTAATAAAGAATATCTTATGATTGTTTCTAACTGTGATTTCGCCTTTGCAGTGTGGAACACGTTGACCTCCTCCAAACTTCAAATGCCAATCCAAACGGAGGATGAATCTAGTGAAAAATTCGAGCAACAATGCTACATGGTCCAAGGGAATGACTCCCTTGAGGTACACTCAAAAACTCAATTAGATGATGATGATATTAGTTCTTCTAGTAATGATTATATTGATGCCAATGCCTTGAATGAAGAACTTTCAATTGTTTGTGAAAATTATTAGAAAAATATAATCTTTTGAAAAAGAAGAGTTTTGAACTAAAGAAGAAAATAAGGATTTGTGTTTAAAACTAGATTTGATTTTGCAAGAGAAAGTGGAGATTTCTAATGAAAAGGATTCATTGAAATCCAAACTTGATCTTGTTCTAAAAGAAAATGAAATTTTGAAAAATAAAAATGATTGTGAAAATGTTTTGAAGAAAAATGAATCTTTAGCTTCAAAACTTGACTTTGTTTTAAAAGAAAATGATTCTTTGAAAAATAAAATTATTTCTATTTCAAAAGAATTAGATTTGGTTTCTAAGAAAAATATTGTTTTAAAAATGATATGGATTCACTTCTTTGCCATGCAAGTGTAGCTTTACCATCTAGCTCACCTATTGCATGCACCTCTTCTTCCATAATTGAAAATGATATTTGTATGCTTAAGAAGAGTGTGGATTGTTTGGGCTCCACCTTGAGCCATTGTGCTTTGAACCACTCACGTTTAGAATCTATGTTTCGAAAGAAACAAGTTCCTTCTATGCATGCACACAAACCACGGCATATACATGCTCCTCACGTTCACACCCATAACATAATGTATGCTCATGTGTACACATGTACACATTGTGGACGTAAGGGCCACCTTGCTAAATTTTGCTATGATAATCTACATGATTCAAATTTAGCAACTAAATTTGTTTGGGTTAGGAAATGTGCTAACCCTCATGGACCCGAAAGAGTGTGGGTACCAAAAACTACTCCTATTGTATTTAATGTAGTGTGGGCTCTCGCATGACTTGAGAGTGATGGTGCCTTGAGGTGGATGCGTTCCGAACTTAAAGAGGACAATTTGGATGCATCACTTTCAAGGGGAGTTTGGTGGGAGGACCACCTTGTTTTGGATGCATGGAGAGTTGCCCTCGTAGTTTTGGTAACTATCTCTTACTCCTTATTTATGTTTGCATGCTTTTAGATCATTCATTTATAGCATGTCTTGTTTTAATGTTCATTAATCCATATGTCATGTTTATTAGTCCTATGACATGCATGATTAGTATTTGAGACACCCATGTTTATATGGATTCATATTTAGTGTTCTTACTTTAGTTTAACTAA
This sequence comes from Agave tequilana, assembly GCA_038442645.1. NCBI lineage: Eukaryota > Viridiplantae > Streptophyta > Magnoliopsida > Asparagales > Asparagaceae > Agave > Agave tequilana. The sequence goes on from JAVJIF010017592.1 coordinate 9,794, forward strand.
TGTATGTCATAGATCTAATCCATGAGCATTTACATAATGATCATATGAGTTTTGTTTAAACATTTGTTTTGATTTTTGTGCTTCATGTTTTGATTACTTGTTTAGATGTTAGTTTTCATTAAAATTAGGATATATAATTGTACAACTAGTGAGCCACAAATAGATTATTATATGTTTGTGATTGAATGCTCATTTGTACTCATTAGATGTACTAGTATAGTCTAGTTTTGATGATTCATACATTTGACTTGTATTCCTATTTTATACATATTTTCTTGTTTATGTTTAAACTTCATATATATGTCTATTTTCTCCAAACTAATAGTTATACATATACATCCTTGAGCCACTTGCCTTCATGCATATACTTTTGTGGACTCGTTATGTTTGGATATGTATATATACTTTAGTTTGTAAATGACATACATATACCTTTGAAGAATTCTAGTTTTGATGACTTTCATGTTTTAAGAAATTTCTTATTGAGCTTGATTGCTTATTTCCATGACTTGTCTTTCACAAAACTTATACACTCATATTATTTGATGTTTTCTCATGATTTTATTTTCATGAGTATTATATGTGCTATATAGATTTTGAGTGACATTAGTTTTGTGATTTTCATGTATTATGGAATATATATTTGTTTTGTTCCTTACTTGAAGGATTTCGTACTAGTTTTTCAAAATTTTCATATAACTAGTTCGTATTCTTCATTATGGTAGAGTTTTTCAAACATACTATATTTTCAAACCTATTTTTGAAAACTCCTACCCATCAAAGGGTGGTTGGTTGGACGACCCCGCCTTGTATGCTCATTATTGAAAATCTATTTAAAACATGTGCATGAAATGGGTGGTAGGAAATATGAGTTATACACTTGATCTTATTATGTTTTCAATTGGTATCATTGGATCTTTTCAATTGGTATCACTTTTGACATTCTTTTTTTATACTCTTATATATGTATGCTTACATTTCAAATAGTATCAATTTCGATTGGTATTTAATTTTTCATACATATATATGCTTTATTTGTGCCTACTATATCTCTATATCTTTGAGCACAAATTTTAGTTATGCTAAGCTTAATTTATTAAATGACTATTATATTTCAATTGATTATTTTTCAATTGGTATCTTATACAAGTTTATGTATTATTTTATTTGGTATTTCACAAGTTGGGAGAAAATTCATATTTCACTTTTCAATTGGTTTTATTTATCTTTGATATTTTACTCCCACATTTTATGTTAAAAAATGATAGAAAAATGATATTATTTTTTTTGGTATCATATGCTCCTAATGAAAAATTACTTTCAATTTGTACTAATTTTTACAATTGATATCAAGATTGTCTATATGTTTACATCTTTCAGTAAATATCAAATTTTTGGTTGAATTCTTCAACATGTTTTATTTACTTTCAATTGGCATAATATAGACATATTTATTTAAATTTAAATTACAAATATTTGTTTTATATACTTTCAATTGGTATGTTTTATTGATATCATGATGCATTAAATTGATATATTTTTTTCAATTGATATTATAAAGTTTTGATTTGATTTCACCCCTCATTGATATTTTTTGTTTAAGACAAAAAGGGGAGAACATTGTTTTCTTATTTTCTTTGACCCCTTTGTTGATGATTGACAAAAAGGGAAAGAAGTATTTGAGTTTATATGCATATTTATTGTTTATTTGTAAGTTTATATTAAAGTTTGTTTCATATTGATATCAAGAGAATTTGTTTTATGTTTTGATGTTTTGTTGATGTTGATATCAAGAGCTTTCATTGATTATCTTTCAATTGGTATCAGGAGTTTTTATTGATTGGTATCAAGAACTTTTATTGGTTTTATTGATAAAGTTTTCATTGAAATTTTTATTGGTATCAAGAGCAATTATTTAAAGAACATATTTATTTTAAAAAGGAAAATGAATTTATTTTAAAAGTTTGGTATCAAGAGCATATTTATTTCATTGTTTTATGCATGTTGATGCATATTTACGTTTAGTATTCATTGCATATATTTATTGTTTATTGTTATGTATGAGTTAAGGGGGAGCTTCTTTGAAGCTTAACTTTAATTCATGCATATATAACTCCATGAGTTTTATCATCATCAAAAGGGGGAGATTGTTTGCCCAGAGGCCTTCCACTCTAGTTTTAATGATGATTAACTCATGTAGTTATAGTTTACTAATAATCTTGTGATGTTTAGTTTTTGATACTTAACCATGATATTAGTAGGTGATTAGCTTCAACTAAGGTTTTTTGGAGCTTTCACATGGTGATTCAAGAGCCCGAGCGCCAAAGTTCATATCTAGCACTCGTTGGAGTCAAGCTCAGTGGATCACGTTTTGGATCGAGTCGACTTGGAGACGGCGCTCTACAAGAAGACTTGGTACACTGTTTAGTTTATAGTTTAGATCCATTGTTAAAGATTAGATATTGTAATATGCTCAAGTTCACAACACACACACTTGTTTAAGTTTCATGTTTATTGGTTTTCAGTTTAACCGATCTTGATTTTCATGAATAGATTGAATCAATACAAGTTTACATGGTTTAATGTATATTAGATTTGTTCTATATACATCTATGCTTCAACTATTTAAACAAACTTAGCTGGTAGTCTATTTCATGAATTTGGAGTTTTGGTGTTTTAACAAAACTTATTTTCAGATTTTAAGTCAAAAACATTGATATATATATTTTTCATGTACATTAGATTATATCCATATACAATATGCTTCATGTTGTTTCAATATCATGTCTTTGTATTTATACAAATTTATAGAAAAACAGTATTTTCCTTTAGAAGTTTGGTTCCTAGAAAATACCGTTTTTGATTTTCGGTAAAATTTCTAAGATACAAAAATAGTTCAAAATGTTTGTAACATGGTTTGTTTTTACTCAAACATGTTTGTATATCAAAGTATTATACTGAAACTATTTTTGTGAATTTTTAAAAGATTTTATGGGATTTATTTGATAATTAAAAGACTAGTATTCAAATTCTATGACCATTTCTGCCTGGCTCTGGCGGTCGACCGGGCTGGTCGACCTGACCCAGAGTCGGTTGACCGGACCAATCGATTGACGTGCACAAGGACGTGTACGCAGGCCAGCCCCTTGGGCCGGTCGACTGACTGAAGTCAACCCACTCTCGGGTTGGCTTGGTCGACCGGGCGGTCGACCGACCAGAGAGCCGTTGCTTTTTAGTTTTAGGCGCGGTCGACCAGGCGGTCGACCGACAGGCTCAACGGTCAATTTTTTGACTGTTGGTCGGTCGACCGGCCGGTCGACTGGAAGGTCATTTTTGACCTTTCTGCCTGCCAATGGGCAGATTTTGTAATAGGCTATATATACCCCATTTGAGAGATGTTTCTTCACAAGTTTTTCAAGTGCTAAAATTCTGATCTTCTCTAGTGTTTTAAGAGCAAGCTTTTCAAACGAGTTTTGGGTTTAAAAGATCAATCATCATTTGTTTTTAAAGTGCTTTTAATTCAAAGAAAATAGTCTTCTGATAATTTGTTTTTGGTCACAAAATTCTATATCTATTTGGAGATTTTCCCAATTGATTTTCTTTGTTCAAAACACTTTGTTTTCTCAGAGCTTATCATTCTATCCTCTCTATAGGATCTTTGTTTTATGGGAAAAGAAATTGATTTGTGGTCTTTTGATCACCAAGTTGTAAACCCTCCTACTTTGTGTTATCCCTCTTGTGTAGAGGTTGATTTTTGGAGTGGTGGCTTTGTGCCCTATCCCTCTAGTGAGAGATTGATTTGTTGTTTGGCTTTGTGCTTATCCCTTATTTGTGAGGTTGATATTATCGTGGCTTTGTGCCTAGCCTCTAGGTGTAGAGGTTGTGTTAGTAATTGAGAGAGGAGTTGTGTACTCCCGGTTGTATTGCCCCAAATCCTTAGTGGAGGTTCCCTGTGTGGGAGTCCTGTGTGGACAAGTTAGTAGAAATCCTTCTGTGAGAAGGCGAGGACGTAGAGCTTGGTGCTCGAACCTCAAAACATATCCGTGTGTTAGCGATTGATCCACTTTCTCTAACTCTCTCTTTTATATTGTACCTTGCATCATTTCATATTGCTCATTCATATATTATATCCTTGACTTGTTTGTGTATGCCTCAGTTGTGTTTAACCACGAGAGCTTCATATAGCGCCTCAACTCATATTCAGAGGAATCAAGAGGAGTTAGTCCAGAGCCTTTCATCGAGAATTCGGCTACACTCGTTGGTTACATTAAGTGTGTTGCATTTTAAGTCTTAAATTTCGCATTATTGTTCATTTGATTAGCCGTACACCTATTCACCCCCCTCTAGGTGTACTTACAATAACAATATGGCACAAGATATATCAAGCATATAAAGATAAAAGCAATGTAAGCATGTAAGATATAAACACAAGTGAGAGAAAGAGAGAAAGAGAGCAATTGCAAACACGGGGATTTGTTTCGAGGCTCGAGCGCCCTTGCTCTACGTCCCCGCCTTCAATACTATGAAGGATTTTCACTAGAATCGATCCCACCAGATCACTCAGTGCCGCAACTCCTACAAGGAGTTCACACTAGAACTCTTGGACTCACTAGTCCCTCTCTTGTTCCCGCAAGAACTACACACGCAAGCTCACTAGCTTGCCGAGGCCGCACCTCTACACCGAACTCCCACAAGAACTCGAAACAACACAAACCCGCAAGTTCGCCTCATATACAAGATTGAACACTTGATGATCTAAACACTTTGATCACCTAAAAACACTCTCACAATAAAGATCCCTAGAGGATTGATATAGCAATGGATAGCTCAAGTTGTGTGTGAGAAAACTAGGATTGATTTGGTGGTGAAAAACTCAAGAAAACTCTTTTACAAAACACTCTTAAAAAACTCTCATTTTGATATGGAAGTATTTGGCTCTATAACAAGTGGAGATAAATACTTAGAAGTGTAGGAAAAACTACCTTGAAAACTCACTTGAAATTTTATGAAAAATAGTCTAAGGGAATCCAATTTATAGGCTCCCAAAATATGATCGTTGGAGGCCAACTCAGTAGGACTCCCTGCTGTCGGTCGACCGGCCGGTCGACCGGCCAACGGTCAGATTTCTAACCGTTGTGCATCGGTTGACCGGCCGGTCGATCGAGGCCTGATACAGAGAGCAGGAGCTCTCTATCGGTCGACTGCCTGGTTGACCAGGGCCAGATCCAGAGAGCAGAACTCTTCTGGCTCGGTCGACTGTGCGGTCGACCGGCAGAAGGCCAGAATGCAGGTTCTAGGGATTTAAAACGTGGTCTTTTTATCTTCAATAAAATCCCGTAAATTCTCATAAATTCTATAAAAATAAGTTCATTGATATACTTTGATATACAAACATGTTTGATTAAAAATCAAAACATATTACAAACATTATAAACTATTTTTGTAATATAGAAGTTTTGCCTTAAACAAAAACCTGTATTTTTTAAAAAAAAATTTCAAAACTTTTCCAAATACAAAAACAAGATATTCTAAATAATTTTGAAGCTTAGTGTGCATAGATATCATTCACTACACTTATACGATAAAATATCTATGTTTTTGACAATAAGCTCTAAAATAAGTTTTGATAAAACACATGTATATTTTTAAGCTTTAAAAACTAAACCAGTATTTTTCAAAATGAAAACTCTTTTATGAAAACACATCTAAATCTTGTGTGTGAGTGTTTATTGAATTTGAGTAATCCACCCACTAATCTATCCTTTACATTTTATCTAAAAATAAAATCTTGACATTTACAAACATGACACAAGTCTTCTTGGAAATCTTCTCTTGCAGGTCTTCTTCTCCTTCTTGACTTGGTCCAAACCTTAATCCAATGAGCTAGACTCCTCTTGAGTACTTAATGCAATCTTGATGCACGAGCTCTTGAATTAACACGTGCTAGCTCTAAAACTTTGACTTTAAATCCTTTGTTGAAGCTAAACACCAACTAAGATTTTGATCAAATATCTGATAATAATTAAACACAAGATCATTAGTATTTTAACTACATGAGTTAATCATCATCAAAACTAGAGTGATGGGCCTTCAGGCCAACAATCTCCCCTTTTTGATGATGACAAAACTCATGGAGTTATATATGCGTGGATTAAAGTTAAGCTTCATAGAAGTTCCCCCTTAACTCATGCATAATAATAAACAAATAGATATTCAATGAAGTGCATAAAATTAAACAAATATATATGCATAAACAAGGTGAGAGATGTTGGCCCAAAGGCCTATCACTCTAGTTTTGATGATGATCAACTCATGTAGTTATAGTACTAATGATCTTGTGTTCAATTAGTCTCAAATTTATGATCAAGATCTTAGTTGGTGTTTAGCTTCAACAAAGGATTTAAAGTCAAGTTTTGGAGCTAGCACGGTTTGATTCAAGAGCTTGTGCATCAAGACCACATCAAGTACTCAAGAGAAGTCTAACTCGTTGGATCATATTTGGACAAGTCAAGAAGATGAGAAGACTTCAAGTGAAGACTTCAAGATCAAGACATGTGTCTAGGTTTGTTTTTATAAGATTTTGTTTTTAGATAAAATATAAAGGATAGAATAGTTGATGGATTGCTCAAGTATATCTTACACACACACTCTTGATTTAGATGAGTTTTCATAAAAGAATTTTTATTTTAGAAAAATACAAAAGAGTTTTCTTTTTGAAAAATATCGGTTTGGTTTTTGGAGTTTAGTATATACATGTCTTTAACCAAAACCATATTTAGTGTTTATTGTCAAAAACATAGATATTTCATCATTTATGTGTAGAGGATCATATCCATACACACCATGATTTAAAAGAGTTTAAAATATCTTGTTTTTGTATTTGGAGAAGTTTTGGAAAAACCAATTTGGAAAAATACTGTTTTCGTTTTTAGCCAAAATTTCTAAATTACAAAAATAGTTCAAATTGTTTGTAACATGTCTTGATTTTACTCAAGCATGTTTGATTATCAAAATATAATATTGAAACTATTTTTGTAGATTTTTCATGATTTTATGGGATTTTATCAAAGCCAAAATGGCAAATTTTCTTTACTCAAAAATCCCTAACCTGGCTTCTGCCGGTCGACCGGACCGGTCGATCGAGCTTGAAGTCGGTCGACCGAGTCAGTCGACCGACGTGCACAGAACGTGCACGCCTGTTTGGCTGGAGGGCCGGTCGACCGACCCGGTCGACCGCAGAAAGCTTCTGTTCTCTGGAAAGTGCCTGGTCGACCGGGCGGTCGACCGTACAGAGAGTCTGCTCTCTGTATCCAGGCCACGGTCAACCGGCCGGTCGACCGCTGGCATAATGGTTAGAAATCTGACCGTTGGCCGGTCGACCAGGCGGTCGACCGACAGGTCATTCTGGCTCCCAACGGCTAGTTTTTCTTGCCCAATAAATTGGGGCTTTTGAGGGCTGTTTTATACAAGATTTTTTAGTGGATTTTGAGCCAGTTTTTCCAACTCTTTTAAGAGGTTTTTTTCTATTTGTTTTAGAGCCAAATACTTCCATTAAAAGAAGAGTTTATCAAGAGTTTTTCAAAGTGATTTCTTTGAGTTTTTTGCCGCCATTTTCATCGTTGTTTTTCTCACAAACATTTGAGCTATCTATTGATATATTCATCCTATAGGAGTGTTATTGTGAGATTTTTTTTAGGTGATCAAAGTGTTGTGATCACCAAAGACTTCATCTTTGTTTTTTGAGGAGGCAGACGTGTGTTCGCGGTGTTTCGGGTTCTAGTGTGAACTTGGTGTTTGAGGTGCGGCCTCGGCGAGCTTGTGGGCTTGCGGTGTGTACGGGACTAGAGAGTCCAAGGAGTTCAAGTGTGAACTCGCCTTGTAGGTGTTGCGGCACCGAGTGATCCGGTGGGATCGGTTTATAGTGAAAATCTTTCATAGTGTTGAGGCAGGGACGTTGAGCAAGTGTGCTCGAACCTCGAAACAAATCTCCCGTGTTTGCGATTGCTCACTCTCTATCTCTTATTTTTGTCTTTTTATCTTGTATGCTATTATTGTCTTTATCTTTATATGCATGATATATTGTGTGCTTATTATTATATGCTTGGGGATTATTTACTAATACTTGTATTCAACCAAGAGAGCCAACGCGGCACCTCAACTCTTATTTAGAGGAATCTTGAGGAGTTAGTCCAGAACCCTTCACGAGAAATTCGGTTACACTCTTGTGTTATACGTGGTGTTTAGTTTAAGAAGTTTTTAATTCCGCATTAATTGTCCATTAGATTAGCTCATCACCTATTCACCCCCCCTCTAGGTGATTTACAAGAGAAACATGCATAAATCAAAAATTCTTCTCCCCGAAAATCTTCTCCCCTTTTTGTATAAACTTTCAAAATCCTTCTCCCCCTTTTTGTATAAACATAAAATATAGAACATGCATAAACTCAATTTCTAAATATGCATATATAAACTCAAAATCATTCTCTCCCTTTTTGTCAATCATCAAACTCTTATTTTTGAAAACTAGTATAAACCACTAGTAAATAGGAGAAATTTTGCTCTTGGAAGTCTTATGAAAAACCAACCTCAAATGGGATATAAATAGGCCCCATAAAAATTTACCCGTTGGCAGCTAACAAGGTTAGAAATGACCTTCTGGTGGACCGGCCGGTCGATCGGCCAACGGTCAAAAATATGACCGTTGAGCCTGTCGGTCGACCGCCAGGTCGACCGCGCCCAGAACCAGAGAGCAACGGCTCTCTGGCCGGTCGACCGCCACAACCCGAGAGTGGGTTGCCTTCAGTTGGTCGACAGCTCGGTCGACCGGCCCAAGGGGCTGGCCTGCGTGCACATTCTTGTGCACGTCGGTCGACCGGTCCGATCGACTGACTCTAGCTCCGGTCGACCGCCAGAGCCTGGCAGGGCTGGTTATAGGATTAAAAACTTGGGTTTTTAATAATCAAATAAATCCCATAAAATCTCTAAAAATCCACAAAAATAAGTTCTTATATTCTCTTTGAAATACAAACATGTGTGAAAAATTCAACACATATTTCAAACATTTGAACCATTTTTGTGACTTACAAATTTTGCCGAAAACCAAAATCCGTATTTTTCAAAACTTGGATTTTTGAAATGAAAAATCATTTTGTCCAAAACTCATCCAAATACAAAAACATGATATGAAACAACATTGAGGCATATAGTATATGGATATAATCCAATATACATATAAAGATATATATATCAATGTTTTTGACCTTAAATCCAAAAATATGTTTTGTAAAATACCAAAACACCAAACTCATGAAATAGACTATCAAACTAAGTTTGTTTAAATAGTTGAAGTATATATGTATATAGAACAAATCTAATATACATTAAACCATGTAAACTTGTTTTGATTCTATCTATTCATGAAAACCAAGATCGGTTAAACCAAAAACCGAAAACCAATAAACATGAAACTTGAAACAAGTGTGTGTGTTGTGAACTTGAGCATATCACACTATCTAATCTTTAACAAATGGATCTAAACTATAAACAAAACACTGTACCGAAGTCTTCTTGTAGAGCGCCATCTCCAAGTCGACTCGATCCATACGTGATCCACCGAGTTTGACTCCAACGAGTGCTAGTTATGAATTTTGACGCTCGGGCTCTTGAATCACCATGTGAAAGCTCCAAAATACCTTTGTTGAAGCTAATCACTTACTAATATCTTGGTTAAGTATCTGAAACTAAACATCAAAGATTATTAGTAAACTATAACTACATGAGTTAATTATCATCAAAACTAGAGTGGAAGGCCTCTGGGCCAACAATCTCCCCGTTTTTGATGATGACAAAACTCATGGAGTTATATATGCATGGATTAAAGTTAAGCTTCAAAGAAGCTCCCCCTTAACTCATGCATGACAATAAATAATAAGATATGTAATGAATATTAAATATGAATATACATCAACTTGCATAAAATAATAAAATGAACATGCTCTTGATACCAAAACTTTTAAAACAAATTCCTTTTCCTTTCTAAAATAAACATGTTCTTAAATAATTGCTCTTGATACCAATAAAAATTTCAATTTGAAAAAATTTTATCAATAAAAGCAATAAAAGTTTTTGATACCAATCAATAAAAACTCTTGATACCAATTGAAAGATAATCAATAAAAGCTCTTGATACCAATAATAAATATTTTAACAAAAGTACTTGATACCAATAAAACAAAACAACAAAATATGTTCTCTTGATACCAATATCAACAAAACATCAAAACATTAAACAAACTTTCTTAATATCAATATGAAACAAACTTTGGTATAAACTTACAAATAAACAATAAACATGCATATAAACTCAAATACTTCTCCCCCTTTTTGTCAATCATTAACAAAGGGGTCAAAGAAAATAATAAAATAATGTTCTTTCCCTTTTTGTGTTAAACAAAAAAAATATCAACAATGAGTGAAATCAAATCAAAACATTATGATACCAATTAAAAAAAAATCAATTTAGTGCATCAAGATATCAATTGAACATACCAATTGAAAGTACATAAAACATATGTTTTTTAATTTAAATAACATGTCTATATTATACCAATTGAAAGTAATAAAAGATGTTGAAGAATTCAACCAAAAATTTCAATATTAATTAAAAGATGTAAACAATTTTGTAATCTTGATATCAATAGTAAAGATTAGTACCAATAGAAAGTAATTTTTCATTAGGAGCATATGATACCAAAAATAATAAATATCATTTTTCAATCATTTTTCACCATAAAGTGTGGGAGTAAAATACAAAAGGTAAATAACCAATTAAAAAGTGAAATATGAATTTTCTCCCCCTTTATGAAATATCAAATAAAATGATGCATAAGCTTGTATATGATACCAATTGAAACATAATCAATTGAAATATGATAGTCATTTAAGAAATCAAGCTTAGCATAACTAAAATTTGTGCTCAAAGATATAGAGATATAGTAAGCACAAATAAAGCATATATATATGCATGGAAAATTAAATACCAATCGAAATTATTACTATTTGAAATTGAAGCATACATATATAAAAACATATATGAGTATACAAAAAGAATGTCAATAGTGATACTAATTGAAAAAATCTAATGATACCAATTGAAACATAATAAGATCAAGTGTATAACTCATACTTCCTACCACCCATTTCATGCACATGTTTTAAATAGATTTTCAATAATAAGCATATAAGGCGGGGTCGCCCAACCAACCACCCTTTAATGGGTAGGGTTTTCAAAATAAGTTTAAAAATATAGTATGTTTGAAAACTCTACCATAATGAAGAATACGAACTAGTTATATGAAAAATTTATAAACTAGCACGAAATCCTTCAAGTAAGGAATAAAATAAAAATATATTTCATGAAACACATGTAAACCACATGATCACCAAACACTCAAAATCTATAAAGCACATATTGTACTCATGAAAACAAAATCATGAGAAAACGTTAAATAAAGTGAGTGTATAAGGGTTGTGTGAAACATATTATCATGAAACTAGGCAATCGAGCTCAAAATAAAGTTTCTTAAAAAAAATGTGAAAATCATCAAAACAATTTAATCTTCAAGGCATATGTATGTCTTGTACAAACTAGAGTATACATACATATCCAAAACACGAATGAGTCCACAAAAGTATATGCATGAAGGCAAGTGGCTCAAGGATGTATATGTATAACTATAGTTTAGACAAAATAGACATATACATGAAGTTAAACATACATATGAAAACATTTATAAAAGGGAATACAAGTCAAAATGTATGAATCATCAAAACTAGGCTACACTAGTACATCTAATGAATACAAATGAGCGTTCATGCACAAATATGTAATAATCTATTTATGGCTCACTAGTTGTACAAGTATGTACCTAAGTTTTAATGAAAATTAACATCTAAACATGTAATCAAAGCATGTAGCATGGAAAATAACAAAAACTCATAAACATTCATATGATCATTATGTACATACACATACATAGATCTAGGACATACACATTAGTTAAAATAAATGTGAGAACACAAAGGTATAAATCCATATTAAATATGGGTGTCTCAAATAACTAATCATATATATCACTAATCTAAATATCATGGCATATAACATACTAATCATGAAACATCATAACATGCTAAAATCAATGATATGAAAAGCATGTAAACAATAAATAAGGAGTAAGAGATTGTTACCAAAACATGAGGGCAACTCTCCATGTCTCCAAAATAAGGTGGTTCTCCCACCAAACTCCCCTTGAAAGAGATGCATCCAAATTGTCTCTTTAAGCTCGGAACGCATCCACCTCAAGGTACCATCACTCTCACGTCATGTGAGAGCCCACACCTATATCAAATAGCATAGGGGTGGTCTTTGGTACCCACACTCTTTTGGGTCCATGGGGGTTAGCTCCTTTCCTAACCCAAACAAATTTAGTTGCTAAATTTGAATCATGTATACGATCATAACAAAACTTAGCAAGGTGGCCCTTACGTCCACAATGTGTACATGTGTACACATGAGCATACATAGTGTTGTGTGCATGAACGTGGGAAGTATGTGTATCCCGTGATTTGTGTGCATGCAAAGATGGAACTTGTTTCTTTCGAAACATAGATTCCAAACGTGTGTGGATCAAAACACAATGGCTCAAAGTGGAGCCCAAACAATCAACACTCTTCTTAAGCATAGATATATTATTTTTAATATTAGAAGAAGTGGAGCATGCAATAAGTGAGCTAGATGGTGAAGCTACACTAGCATGGCAAACATGAGAGTCTATATCATTTTTCAAAGATTTATTTTCATTTAAGCAAACTTCTAAATCTTTTGAAATCAAATCAATCTTGTTTTTCAAAGAAACATTTTCTTTCACAACAAAATCAACTTTTGAAGATAGAGCCTCATTTTTCTTCAAAATATTTTCACAATTATTTTTATTGTTCAAAACTTGTTTTCATTAAGGACAAGATCAAGCTTAGATTTCAATGAATCCCTTTCATTAGAAATCTCCACTTTCTCTTACAAAATCAAATCTAGTTTTGAACACAAATCCTTATTTTCTTCTTTTAGTTCAAAACTCTTCTTTTTCAAAAGATTATATTTTTCTAACAATTTTTCATATACAATTGATAGTTCTTCATTCAAAGTATATGGATCAACATAATCATCACAAGAAGAACTAGCATCATCACCATCTAATTGAGATTCCGAATATACCTCAAGGGAGTCATTCCCTTAGACCATGTAACATTGTTGCTCGGATTCTCCATTAGATTCATCCTCCGTTTCGATTGGCAATTGAAGCTTGGAGGAGTCAACGTGTTCCACACTGCAAAGGCGGAATCATATTCTTTATTAAGCGTGCTTCTAAGTGCCTCAAGGGCTTGTGCATTGGCCTCTATATGCTTGCTATTACCAAGATAGGATTTCTTGGTAGCGGTAAGGAAAACATGCAAGCCTAGGGTTTTTAGATACATACTCATCCTAAATTTTCACATGTCAATGTTGGAGACATCAAACATGGATGGTGTCAAGCAATCCATGAGTGTGTGTAAACAATATACGTGTGCAAATGCAAATGATAGATTAGCAAAACCAAGATCACACTCCTAGGTGGTTAAACCTAATATCAGGAGCGTAGGCTCTGATACCAATTGTAAGTGCACCTAGAGGGGGGTGAATAGGTGTACGACTAATCTAATAAACAAAGTGTGAAAATTAAAAATTAAAATTGCAACACATTTAATGTAACCAACGAGTGTAACCGAATTTCCGGTGAAGGGCTCTGGACTAACTCCTCTTGATTCCTCTGAAAAAGAGTTGAGGTGCTATATGAAGCTCTCGTGGTTAAACACAAGTGAGGCACACACAAACAAGCCAAGCATATAATATATGAATGAGCAATATGAAATGATGCAAGGCACAATGCAAAAGAGAGAGAGTAAGAGAAAATAGATCAAATGCAAACACAGAGATTTATTTCGAGGTTCGAGCACACAGCTCTACATCCCCATCTTTTCACCGAAGGATTTCTACTAACTTGTCCATACAGGACTCCCACATAGGGAACCTCCACTGAGGATTTGGGGCAATACAATAACCGGGAGTACACAACTCCTCTCTCAACCAAATACAACCTCTCACTAGAGGCAGTGCACAACCAACACAAAAATCACCTCATATAAGAGGGGTAGGCACTTAGCCAATACAAATTAATCACCTCACACTTGAGAGATTCCAACACCAACTCCACCTCTCACTAGAGGGAGCTAAACACAATCTCCACCTCTCATTAGAGGGAGCCAATCACAACTTCCACAATCACCTCACAATAGAGGGATACCAAATCAATCTTCTCTCACTAGAGGGATATCACAATGAAGAAAGTTTACAACTTTGGTGGTTTCCACAACCACAAACTAATTCTTTCACAAAAATAAAGATTCTAATAGATAGGATAGATAGATAAGCTCAAGTGTGAAAAATAAAGAGTTTGGAAATAAAAACACAAAAAAAAATACTTAGGAAAACAACTAGAATAAGTATGAAATGAAGATCAAAAGCAATATCCCAAATATCCAATTTTTCTTTGATTTTTCCAACCCTTTAAAACAAATAAAGCTGAATCCTTTTAGCTCTAAAAACTCTTTTAAAAATGATTGAGGCAAAACCTGCACAAAAAATATAGAATTTTAGATTTAGAAATAAAGATGTGCAAGTGCTCAATTCTTACCGCTATAGCAAGTGGCTATGCGGGTCGTGATCCACAAGGAGGGTTTTGCGATAGAAGCGTTTACGTTTCTTTATTGAAATCTTAATGAAGATAAACGAAAATTCTTCTTTGTTTAAAGAAATGAAAATGAAAAAGAAAGTTATGTTAAAGTTAGAAAGAAAGCGATAGATGAAGAAGGTGGAGAATCAAAAAGCGACTATGTACAAATGAGTTGGAAAAGAAATGATGAAAGATTTGGAAGATGAGTGTTGGTGGTTTAATTTACAGAAATAAACGAAAAGAAAGAAGATGAAGAAATACTTACCTAGGTTGAGTGATGACCTACCTGGAAACCGTTGAATGTTTTACCTTTGCTTCGGAGGCGTTCAACGCATAGATCATAAGCTCGAGCTCAGTCCCCGTGCACATTATATCGTCAGGCCTAGCAAGAACGAAGTGATGCGGATCTTGGAAGAGGAGAACGTCTTCATGAACTATCGCTGGCTCTCACGTAGCTTAGTTATACTTGCCTTGGATTTCACTTGTAAACTCAACGCATACAACCAAGGTAAAGTAGAAGAGGAAGAAGAAAGCAAAACAAAATACGAACATAAAAAGAAGCTTTTACCTTTATTAATTGCAGAGACAATGGAAGAAAGGAGGAGGGTACATCAGTGTCACTCTCAACGTCAGCCTCTCTCTCTTACTTACATGAATCTTCTTCTACCCTAAGTTACATACAAGTTACATAAAAAGAAAAACCTAAACTACAAATGAAAACTAGGCTAAATCCTACTCTGCCTGCCTTCTCCCTGCTCAGCTAAAACCAGTATTTATAGGCAAAAAACCTAAAGGAGAAGATCCTAGGAAGATTGGGGGAATCTCCTGGTCTGATGTATTTCCCGTATCTTCTTCTGATTTTCTTGTTTTTTTCTTCAAAAGTTGACAAAACAGCCTTTGATTGTGCTTGATTCGGGGAGGATTCTTCTCAACCTTCCTTGTATGCCAAGATTTTGCCTTGATTTAGGGAGGATTCTTCTCAACCTTCCTTATATACCAAGATTTTGCCTACAGGGAGGATTCTTCTCAACCTTCCTTATATGCCAAGATTTTGCCCTGATTTCTTCATCTTGATTCAAGGAAGATTCTTCTAAACCTTCCTTATATGCCAAGATTTTGCCCTGATTTCTTCATTTCAAATTTATTCTGAATTAATCAGAATTTGGTGGGCTTTTGGGCTTGTTTCTCTTCATCTCCTTAAGGAATGGGCCTGCAAATAAATTAAACATTTAATTAGGACAAAGCAGATTTTATTCTATAATAAGTATGGAAATATGATAATAAATGTGCAACATTAGTGACCAATCACACCCCCATACCTATCTTTTGCTCGTCCTCGAGCAAAACAACTAAACTATACTAAGAATTATTAGACCACTTTCGCAGGTCACGCGATTGCACTGAGCATGTGCAACAAGCCGTTAAACCTCTAGGTTTCCCCTAGAGGACGAGTTTTGTCTCGTGAGGGTTTTCAGTGGATTACACCCACAAAATCCATAAAGAAAGGGAATTAAAGAGTTAGTATTTTCGAAAAGCATTTTGAAAGGGAAAAATATTTGAAATATAATTGTAAGATCTAAGCAATCTATAAGTTATAGGAAAACTAAATTTTTCATTTCTAAACTTAGTCTCTATTCAAAAATTTGTTATCAATTAAAGTAAGGAGTCAAGTTGTACTTCTCATCTAGTCTATTACTTTACCCTAAGTCATATGCACTTGTGACTGTGAAAATTTTGACTAAGGGTTCATTAACTCTAACTCTTATGCCTTATTTATATATATATAATTTTTTTTTTTGGTGGTATTATTCCTTAGTTTAGGCTTTCTAATCTGCCCATGTAACGAGCCTTTAATCGATGACTCCCAAACCAGACGGCCTTAGGGCACCGGGTGAGAAGACACCCCTCGGACTTAAGGACTCAAGCAAACAAGGCCACAAAACTAAGGATTTATTATATGGACCTCTTTTAGGCGTGAACACTTATGCTTTATTAGGCACAAATACCCAGCTTAATCAGAGGATTTTTATATATATTTTTCTTTTCAAACTTATCTAATCATCTTTCGCATAAATACTAAGGCTTTCTTAGGCCAAAGCACCTAGCTAATCAATAATTAGATTTGTTTATCTTTTTTTTTTTATAAGGCATAAGAATCTTTGTTTTTGAACCCTAAGTGTGTAAGTGTATGAAGGGTGCATATTTCATCAAGGTAAAGATCAAGACTAAATTACTTTGACAAATTTTCTTCCTAACCCTAAAATCAAACAAATAATCTTATTTTGACCAAGTATAAGAAATCCTAATTTAGATTTTCCTATTCCTTAAAATTAACTTAATTTCTTACAAAAAATATGTCAAAATATTGTTTCTATTTTCAAAAAGTTTTTAAAAGTAAAGAAAATGTTAATTTTTTATTATTATTATTTTTTTAAACAAAAGAAAGTTATGTTAGACCCTCCCCCACACCTATCTCATGCATTGTCCTCAATGTATGAATTAATGCATAGATGCATGAAAAAGAAGATAGGGAAGGAAAAGGTTACCTTAAGGTGGTGGTTCCGGTGGCGGTCTGATTGGTCCACGAAACGCGGCCCAATCAACTTTTCTTGGGTCTCGGAGGAACCCACCAGAAATATCTTTAATATAACCCATTAAAAAGATAAATCCATGAAGGATCTTTATTAAATATTTAACCCCATCTAATTTCCATATTCCATAACTAATTTCAGAGTCAAATTTGTCAACCACCTCGTCCCAGTATGGAGTATGAAATGATAGAACAGTTGACTTGGACTCAGGAAGGACAGGAACTAATACCGACTCAGGAAGGTGACTTAAGTCAAGTAAAGGTTCAGGAGTCGAAATAGGTTCAGAAATTGGGTCCAAGTCAAGAAGTTGAAACTCCAGTCCACATGTATTTTCCAACAATGGAATGTGACCTAATATGGGTGATTCCAGTTCAGGAATGATAGGTGGAGGAATCAAAACTGACTCTAAAATATTACTCAAGTTTGGTAACAAAACGGGAGTCAAGATTGATTCAGAAAGTTGAACTGGATCACTGATTTGAGAATCTAGGTCACATATCTCATTGAGTTCAACATCAAAAAATGGAGAACTTGCCAATTTGTCAATAGGATCTTCAAAAGTGTATAATTGGTCAAGTTCAATATGATCCTCAAAGATGGGTGATTCAATTTCATTATGAATTGGGACAGGATCCAATGTCGACTCCGGGAAAAGAATGAAGTCAGGTAAAGATACCGGAGTCATTATTGAATCAGGAAGAAGAATTGAATCACTAAGTTGGGGTTCAAGATCATATTCATTTTCAAGTTCGATTTCAGGAAGAGGATAACTTGTCAAATTATCAATTTCATTTGGAGTTTGGGCAAGTTCAAATGGTTGTGCTGAAATGGAATCTTGATTTCCAAAACTACATGATTCTTCGGCTCTAACAGAATAGTTAGTGACATCAGGACGGTGGGAACGTAGAGATTCGACCATCATATCTATGTCACGGTTACGAGTGTTTTGAGCCTGAGTCATGGCTTCAAGCATCTTTTCATAGTTGATAGGTTCATTGTGTTGATGAAAAGATGAAGAATTGTCTTGGAGGTGGTAGTGAAATTGTGAGTCCATCAGATTTTGGGATTTATGTTTGGACTCACGCATACTCATTTCCATAATTGATGGTTTCCTATTTTGGACGGGTGGAACTGAGTATGAATCTTGAACATAATATGGACTGGGTGGAGAAAGAGGACAATTTGGTTGAAAATCTGATTCGGGGTAGGTGAATCCCCACTGACTCTGTGAAGAGTTGAAATCGTTATGGAAATTATAGTCATACGATGAGGGACATGGGTTATATTGATTCGGATAAGACCAATCCGGCACACTAGGTTGGTCAAAGTTATGATTTGCCGGTTGGTAATATCCGAAAATGAAGTCGGTGTGTAATATGGATTATTATTGTAGTTGAAAAAATTATTATTATGGTCCATATCACACAATAGAATACAAACAAAGAAAAACAAACAAATAAACAAACAAAAAGAAAAAAAAATTTTTTAGCCTAAGTTAGGGTAGACTTAGGACCTAGACGACTCCTAACTGGTTAGACTGTCCACGGGAGGTCTAATGTAGACTTTAACCACAAGCTAATCAGCCAGGTCAGGGCAAGGTTGGTGGGAGGTTTTCCGTCAAAGACGTTCCTTAATTAAATAACCACCAACCTTCGGGCTTTCGGCCCTCAATCCCTTTCCTAGACACTGATTTTGCAGGAGTTAGATTCCAACATTTTTTCCCCCTTAGGATAATCTCCTAATTGAGTCCGAGATGTCCCTAGGGCCAACGTCTACTCAATTTTAGTTAGGCTTGGGTTAGTGAGTGCTTGGAATGTAATTTTTGGGCTAAGGAAGGTGATCAAATCCCCACCTTATCTTGTTAATGGGTTAGTGCCCTTAAGATCAATTTGTGCAAGTGTACAAGATATGTAAGATTCACTCAAAGCGATATAAATCAACCAAGAAGTGAGTCCTATGCTAAATGCAATGCATACGTACCTTGCTCCAGCACTCTTCAACAGTAAAAGTAAATGAATTAAAAAGACACGTGCCTAAAATGCAAACGTCTAATCAATTTTTAACTTTTGCAACAAACTTTTTACTGTTGATTATTAGCAGGTTTTTGTGATGGCATATAAGAAATAAATAATTGCAGCAAACTAGAATTTGTAAAGCTCTGCAATATTAATTTCCTGCTTTGATTGCCCTGTAACCTGCAACAGAGAAGAAAATTCGTTTTAGTTCTAAAAATTTTCAAGAAAAATTCAGATTTCAATAAAAACATGTTACCCTCCCCGGCAACGGCGCCAAAATTTGATTGAGGCAAAACCTGCACAAAAAATATAGAATTTTAGATTTAGAAATAAAGATGTGCAAGTGCTCAATTCTTACCGCTATAGCAAGTGGCTATGCGGGTCGTGATCCACAAGGAGGGTTTTGCGATAGAAGCGTTTACGTTTCTTTATTGAAATCTTAATGAAGATAAAACGAAAATTCTTCTTGTTTAAAGAAATGAAAATGAAAAAGAAAGTTATGTTAAAGTTAGAAAGAAAGCGATAGATGAAGAAGGTGGAGAATCAAAAAGCGACTATGTACAAATGAGTTGGAAAAGAAATGATGAAAGATTTGGAAGATGAGTGTTGGTGGTTTAATTTACAGAAATAAACGAAAAGAAAGAAGATGAAGAAATACTTACCTAGGTTGAGTGATGACCTACCTGGAAACCGTTGAATGTTTTACCTTTGCTTCGGAGGCGTTCAACGCATAGATCATAAGCTCGAGCTCAGTCCCCGTGCACATTATATCGTCAGGCCTAGCAAGAACGAAGTGATGCGGATCTTGGAAGAGGAGAACGTCTTCATGAACTATCGCTGGCTCTCACGTAGCTTAGTTATACTTGCCTTGGATTTCACTTGTAAACTCAACGCATACAACCAAGGTAAAGTAGAAGAGGAAGAAGAAAGCAAAACAAAATACGAACATAAAAAGAAGCTTTTACCTTTATTAATTGCAGAGACAATGGAAGAAAGGAGGAGGGTACATCAGTGTCACTCTCAACGTCAGCCTCTCTCTCTTACTTACATGAATCTTCTTCTACCCTAAGTTACATACAAGTTACATAAAAGAAAAACCTAAACTACAAATGAAAACTAGGCTAAATCCTACTCTGCCTGCCTTCTCCCTGCTCAGCTAAAACCAGTATTTATAGGCAAAAAACCTAAAGGAGAAGATCCTAGGAAGATTGGGGGAATCTCCTGGTCTGATGTATTTCCCGTATCTTCTTCTGATTTTCTTGTTTTTTTCTTCAAAAGTTGACAAAACAGCCTTTGATTGTGCTTGATTCGGGGAGGATTCTTCTCAACCTTCCTTGTATGCCAAGATTTTGCCTTGATTTAGGGAGGATTCTTCTCAACCTTCCTTATATACCAAGATTTTGCCTACAGGGAGGATTCTTCTCAACCTTCCTTATATGCCAAGATTTTGCCCTGATTTCTTCATCTTGATTCAAGGAAGATTCTTCTAAACCTTCCTTATATGCCAAGATTTTGCCCTGATTTCTTCATTTCAAATTTATTCTGAATTAATCAGAATTTGGTGGGCTTTTGGGCTTGTTTCTCTTCATCTCCTTAAGGAATGGGCCTGCAAATAAATTAAACATTAATTAGGACAAAGCAGATTTTATTCTATAATAAGTATGGAAATATGATAATAAATGTGCAACATTAGTGACCAATCAAAAAACTAGTATAAAACACTTATAAATAGGAGAAATTTAGCTCTTGGAAGTCTTATGAAAAATCAACCTCAAATAGGGTATAAATAGGCCCCATAAAAATTTGCCCGTTGGCAGCTGACAAGGTCAGAAATGTCCGGCCGGTCAACCGGCCAACGGTCAAAAATATGACTGTTGAGACTGCCTGTCGACCACCTGGTCGACCGCACCCAGAACCAGAGAGAATGGCTCTTTGGCCGGTCGACCGTCCGGTTGACCGGGACAACCCGAGAGTGGGTTGCCTTCAGTCGGTCGACCGCTCGGTCGACCGGCCCAAGGGGCTGGCCTAGTGCACGTTCTTATACACGTCGGTCGACTGGTTCGGTCGACCGACTCTGGCTCCGGTCGACCGGCCCGATCGACCGCCAGAGCCTGGCAGGGCTGATTATAGGATTAAAAACTTGAGTTTTTAATAATCAAATAAATCCCATAAAATCTCTAAAAATCTACAAAAATAAGTTCTTATATTCTCTTTGAAATACAAACATGTGTGAAAAAATTCAATACATATTTCAAACAATTTGAACCATTTTTGTGACATACAAATTTTGCCGAAAACCAAAATCCGTATTTTTCAAAACTTGGATTTTTGAAATGGAAAATTATTTTGTCCAAACTCATCCAAATACAAAAGCATGATATGAAACAACATTGAGGCATATAGTATATGTATATAATCTAATATACATATAAAGATATATATCAATGTTTTTGACCTTAAATCCAAAAATACGTTTTGTTAAAATACCAAAACACCAAACTCATGAAATAGACTATCAAACTAAGTTTGTTTAAATAGTTGAAGCATACATGCATATAGAACAAATCTAATATACATTAAATAATGTAAACTTGTTTTGATTCTATCTATTCATGAAAACCAAGATCGGTTAAATCAAAACCGAAAATCAATAAACATGAACTTGAAACAAGTGTGCGTGTTCTGAACTTGAGCATATCACACTATCTAATCTTTAACAAATGGATCTAAACTATAAACAAAACACTGTACCGAATTCTTCTTGTAGAGCGCCGTCTCCAAGTCGACTCGATCTAAACGTGATCCACCGAGCTTGACTCCAACGAGTGCTAGATATGATCTTTGATGCTTGGACTCTTGAATCACCATGTGAAAGCTCCAAAACTCCTTTGTTGAAGATAATCACCTACTAATATTTTTGTTAAGTATCTGAAACTAAACATCACAAGATTATTAGTAAACTATAACTACATGAGTTAATCATCATCAAAGCTAGAGTGGAAGGCCTCTGGGCCAACATATCTCTATATCTCCAAATCATGGTGGCCCTCCCACCAAACTTTCTTGATAGTGATACATCAATTGTATGTCCATCTAGCCCATGCATTCACCATCAAGGCACCAATTTTCTCACGTTATGTGAGAGCCCACACCTACATCAAACACAAGAGGTGGGGATTTTAGTACCCATTTTCTTTTGGGTCCACGGGGGTTAGCATTGTTCGAAACCCAAACATTTTTATTAACAAAGTTTATAAAATTTACTTTATCATAATAAAACTTTGCTAAGTGGCCTTTGCGGTTGCAATGTGTACATTTATATACTCTAGTATGCACATGAGAATGAGTGTGATCTGATGTGCAAAATGTGCATATGTGTGCCGTGGGTGATGTGCATGTATATGTGGAGCTTGTTTCTTTTGAAGTAAGGTTTTCCAATCTATTATGATTAAATGCACAATTGCTCAAAGTTGAGCTCAAACAATCTATTCCATTTTTCAAAAATTGAATCTCATTTTTATCAATAATAGCATGAAGAGTATGATGAGAATTAGAATCAACACTCTTTTTCTTTTTAGAAATGTTTTCCTTTTCTTTTGAAATAAATTTTCTTTTCAAAGAGTCGTTTTCTTCCAAAATAATTTCTTTTTCTTTTTTCACCAAAATAATTTTATTTTTCAAAGAAGTATTTTCTTCACAAAGATCATTTAATTTAGAAGACAAAAAAATGTTATCCTGTTTCAACATATCAATTTTTTTTGAAATACATGCAAATTTATTTTTAAGAGAGCCATTTTCTTTTAACAAATAAGTATTGTTCTTTTTCAATTTATTATTATCCTTTTTAAGCAAATCATATTTTTTAAGAAGTTGTTGACAAAAAGATTCAAGCTCATCATAAGACATGTCAATTTCTTCTTCTAGCTCGGATTCAGAGTTTACCTGAAGGGGTTACCCCCTTAGACCATATAGCACAAGTTGGAAGCATCACTTCTATCATCCGAGTCACTTCCCGCATAGTATTGCTTTTGTTTGCTAAGGGAGACTATAGTATTTTATACTACAAAAGCCGAATCGAAATTAGCAACCCTAAATAAATATTCATCATTTAGGGTACATTTTAAAGCATGAAGGGCTTCTGAGTTAGCCTCTAAATGTTTGCTATTTAAACAATATGAATCTTTAATAGTGACAAAATAAATATGAATACTTAGGGCTTTGAGGTACATTGACATCTTAACCTTCTAAGTTTGGATGTTAAGAATATCAAAAGTCGGAGGTGACATGAAATCCATGTGTGTGTATAAATATTGTGATTAGTTAAAAAATGAGGATCTTTAACTCTAGGTTGTTAGACCCAAATCAAGAGCACCAAGCTCTGATACCAATTGAAATCACCTAGAGGGGGTGAATAGGTGACTAGCTAATCTAATGATAAATTAACGTGGAATTAAAACTATTTAAACAAACTAAAAACTATTAAGCTAAACATACAAGATATAACCTAAGAGTGTAGTCGAATTCCCGGTGAAGGGCTCTAGACTATCTCCTCAAGATTCCTCTAATAAGAGTTGAGGTGCTGCTATGTCTCTCTTGGTTGAATACAAGTGTGAGCAAACAATCCCAAGCATGTAACAAAATAGCACAAGATATATCAAGCATATAAAGATAAAAGCAATGTAAGCATGCATGATATAAACACAAGTCAGGGATAGAGAGAGCAATCGCAAACATGGGAGATTTGTTTTGAGGTTCGAGCACCCTTACTCTACGTCCCCGCCTTCAACATTATGAAGGATTTCCACTTGAATCGATCCCACCAGATCACTCGGTGCCGCAACACCTATAAGGAGTTCACATTAGAACTCTTGAACTCACTTGTCCCTCTCTTGTTCCCACAAGAACTACACACACAAGCACACTAGCTTGCCGAGGCGCACCTCTACACCGAGCTTCCACAAGAACTCGAAACAACACGAACCCGCAAGTTCGCCTTCTCGAATACAAGATTAAAGACTTGGTGATCTAAACACTTTGATCACTTAAAAACACTCTCACAATAAAGATCCCTAGAGGACTGATATAGCGATAGATAGCTCAAGTTGTGTGTGAGAAAACTAGGATTGATTTGGTGGTGAAAAACTCAAGAAAACTCTTTTACAAAACACTCTTGAAAACTCTCCTTTTGATATGGAAGCATTTGGCTCTAAAATAAGTGGTGATAAACACTTAGAAATGTAGAAAAAACTATCTTGAAAACCCATTTCAAATCTTATGAAAACAGTCCAAGGAACCCCAAATTATAGGCTCCCAAAATATGGTTGTTGGAGGCCAACTCAGCAGGATTCCCTGCTGTCGGTCGACCACCAGGTCGACCGACCAAAGGTCAAATTTCTGACCGTTGTGCCATCGGTCAACCGGCCGGTCGACCGAGGCCTGGATACAGAGAGCAGGAGCTCTCTGCTGGTCGATCGCCCGGTCGACCGGGGCGAGATCTAGAGAGCAGAACTCTCTGGCGGTCGACCGGGTCGGTCGACTGGCTCTCCAGCCAACAAGGCTGTGCACGTTTATTCACATCGGTCGACCGACCTCTGGCTCGGTCGACCGTGCGGTCGACCTGCAAAAGGCCAGAATACAGGTTTTAGGGATTAAAACTTGATCTTTTTATCTTCAATAAAATCTCATAAATTATCATAAATTCTACAAAATAAGTTCATTGATATACTTTGATATACAAACATGTTTGATTAAAAATCAAAATATATTACAAACATTTTGAACTATTTTTGTATTATAGAAGTTTTGCCTTAAACATAAACCTGTATTTTTCAAAAATGATTTTCCCAAATTTTTCCAAATATAAAAACAAGATATTCTAAACACTTTTGAAGCTTAGTATGTATGGATATGATCCACTATACATATATAATCAAATATCTATGTTTTTGACAATAAGCTCTAAAATAAGTTTTGATAAAACACATGTATATTTTTAAGCTTTAAAAACCAAACCGGTGTTTTCCAAAATGAAAACTCTTTTATGAAAACTCATCTAAATCTTATGTGTGAGTGTATATTAAACTTGAGCAATCCACCAATTAATCTATCCTTTACATTTTATCTAAAATAAAATCTTGACACCAAACATGACACAAGTCTTCTTGAAAATCTTCTCTTTAAGGTCTTCTTCTCCTTTTTAACATGGTCCAAACCTTAATCCAATGAGCTAGACTCCTCTTGAGTACTTGATGCAATCTTGATGCACGAGCTCTTGAATCAATATGTTCTAGCTCTAAAACTTTGACTTTAAATCATTTGTTGAATCTAAACACCAACTAAGATCTTGATCAAATATCCGATACTAATTAAACACAAGATCATTAGCACTATAAAAATCATCATTAAAACTAGAGTGATGGGCCTTCGGGCCAATAGTTATATCTACGGCGAATGTGTCTAAACTTATTGTTATATATAAAGTTTTGTACCTAGATATCACTGCTTGATTATAGCAGTGAATGCATATGGCAGGCAATGGTTTAGGCTATAAAGGTATATCCTCCAGAATTTGTCGAAGCCATTCTGCTTCTTCTCCAACCTTATTGAAGGCTATACATTTCGATTTTATTATGGAATGGACTTTGCACATTTTTTTGAAGGATTTTCAAGATACCGTTGAGCCTCCGATAATAAAGATGTATCCACTGGTTGATTTTGATTCCTTAGAACCTGCAATCAAATTTGCGCCGATGTACCCTTCAAGTACAAATGGATATTTTTCATATCTCAAGATTGTAAGGACTCGGGATACTATCCCAAAAGACTAATATTCTAGGTGGAGTAGCCCAAATCCTTATAAACCCAAGACCATCCCCATGTCTAGCCGACGTGGGACTATTTGTTCGACCTAAATCCTAACAATCCCCTCTCGAATAAAGAGTCTCCCTATAAGCTCATCTTCACACCTGGGAGACATATGCTCTATTGAGATTCTCTTCACTGTGTTTCAGACATGCCTTAGTGAAGCACAACTTACAACTTAATACACCTCTTCGCCGCATTTGCAGGCATGTCTTACATGAAGCAGGACTCTGTTGTCAAATTCGAGAGCGCAAAGCTTTATATGGACTTTATTATATCTTTTTGTGCCCTAGGAATTGAGCAGGTTTATCCCCCCCAAAGAGTTCAGACCTCCCTGTAAGCCGATCTTCCTCACTCCTCATCCGAGAAGATCATGTCCTCAATCGAGATCACTCCTCTTCACTGCATTGGACAACACGTCTTACATGAAGCATATGGAGCATGGTTACCTCCCTCAAGAGCTCAAGTTTTATATATCTAGCTTAACAAGGGCCCACTGCGCCTTTCGTTACGCCTTGGGGGATCGAACATCATCCACACACACGATTAAGTTCGGAGCATGACTCTGATAACAATTATTGATGATCAATCACCGATCAAACAACATAGGAACACCAAGTTGAAGACTCGATAGTGAAAGCGCAGAAGATCTACCAGTAGCAAGCAATCACCATACAACCAAGGAACATAAGATTTAACATAGTTTGGCAATGTGCCTACATCCACGATAAGGAGAGAAGAAATATTTATTGAAGAAAATAAAAGAGTTACAATGAGATCTCTCTCACAACTCTCAATGGTGGAATTCTAGAATTTCTCTTGAATTCTTGACACCTTCAAAAGGCCACCCTTGGAGTTTATTTAGGCACTTGGGATGATCTTAGGCCAACACGAACTCAAATCAGCACCTACTTAAGAAATAGAAAACTGCCAAAAAACTTGAATTCTTTTCCAATGAATATGAAACACTTCAAATACTAATAAAGGTATATTTCTTGGTATTAGATGCATACCCTACTACTCATAATTGTATACTCCAATGATCATCACTAGGATTATGAAAATACACCTAGAGGGGGGTGAATAGGTGTATGGCTAATCTAATAACAAATGATGCAGAATTAAAAAGTAATTGCAACACACTAAGTGTAACCAAAGAGTATAGCCGAATTCCCGGTGACAGGCTCTAGACTATCTCCTATAAATTCCTCTAAATAAGAGTTGAGGTGCTATATGAAGCTCTCTTGGTTCAACACTAGCGAGGCACATAATCAATATCAAGCATATATATGATTTGAACAATATGATGCAATGCAATATATAAGAGAGAGAGAGAGAGAGTTTAGAGATAGTGGATCAAACGCAAACTCTAAGATATGTTTCGAGGTTCGAGCCATTCCTCTACGTCCCCGCCTTCACACAGAAGGATTTTCACTACACGTCCGCACAGGATTTCGCACATAGGGAACCTCTTCCGAGGATTTGGCAAATACAAACTAGGAGTACACAACTCTTCTCTCCAACAACAATCACCTCATACATGAGGGATAAGGCACTTAGCCAAATCAACCACAATCATCTCTACACAATAGGGATAACAACAAACCCAAATCACAATCTTAATTACCTGTACACAAGAGGGATGAACACAAACTCAAAGCAAAGAAAGGTTACAACTCTTGGTGATCACAAAGATCACAAACAACCCTTGGTAATCTCAATAGACCGCCAACCAATTTTTTCACAAAAACAAGATCCTATAGATAGGATAGAGATTATAGCTCAAGTGTAAGAAAAAAAGTATTTGAAACAAAGAAAAACACTTGGGAAAATCTCCAAAATAGATATTGAAATCAAGATCAAAACCAATTCCCAAAGACGCTCTTTTCTTTAAATTTTCCAACACTTTAAAACAAATATAAATAAAACTTCATAGCCCAAAACTCTTTGAAATCTTGCTGCAAAAATACTAGGAAAGATAAGAAATTTTGCTCTCAAAAATCATGTATAAAACAGCCCAAGAGATGGGCATTATACCCTCTCAAATAAACTAGCCATTGCAGTCTAAGAATGCCCAGATTGCCACTCCGGTCGACCGCCCGGTCGACCAGCCAGCTGTCATTTTCCTAACTATTGAGCCTACGATCGACCACCTGGTCGACCAGACCAAGCCATCGGTCGACCGTCCAGCGGTCATTTTCCTGACTGTTGAGCCTACAGTCGACCGTCCAACACCTGAGAGTGGGGTGCTTTCAGTCAGTTGACCACGCGGTCGACCGGCCTTCTATGGCTGGCCTGTGTACGTTCTCGTGCACATCGGTCGACCGGTCCGGTCGACCAACTCCTGGTCCGGTCGACTGCCAGTGCAGTCAGGCTGAAAAATAAGGGATTAAAAACTTGGTTAATTTAATATCAAATAACTCCCATAAATACACATAAATTCACAAAAATAAGTTCTTATAAGATCTTTTAATACCAAATATATGTGACCAAAAATCAACACATATTACAAACTATTTGAACCATTTTTGTGATAGACTTAAACACAAAATCCGTATTTTCTAAAACATGAATTTTTGAATGAAAAACCGTTTTCTCCAAAACTTGTATAAATACAAAAACTTGATATTGAAACAATTTTGAAGAATATTGTATATGGATCGAATCTAATATACATATAAGATGTATATCTATATTTTTGATATGAAATTCAAAACCGGTTAAACCAATAACCAAACATATTGAAACTTTTGTGTGTGTGTGAAATTGAGCATATCAACACTATCTAATCTTTACACAAGATCAAATTAAACACAAATTGAAGTCTTCTTATAGAATTCCTTCTCCAAGTTGACTCGATCCAAACACGATCCAAAGAGCTTGACTCCAACCGAGTGCTAGATGCGATCTTAACGCGCGAGCTCTTGAATAAACACGTGTTAGCTTCAAAACTCTTTTGTTGAAGCAAAACACCTGCTAATATTTTGGTCAATAACTGAAACTATAAAACACAAGATCATTAGTGAACTATAACTACATGAGTTAATCATCATTAAAACTAGAGTGATAGGCCTTTGGGCCAACAATCTCCCCCCTTTTGATGATGATAAAACTCATGGAGTTATATATGCGTGGATTAAAGTTAAGCTTCATAGAAGCTCCCCCTTAACTCATGCATAGCAATAAACATAAAGATATTTAATTAATGCATAAACCAAACAACACATATATGCATAAACTCACCAAATTCTTTTCTCTCTTTTTTGCATAAACGAGGAAATAAATAAACATGCATATATAAACTCTCCAATACTTCTCCCCTTTTTATTCAATTCATCAACAAAGGGGAGAAGGAAAAACAAGCAATGAAGATATGTATGCGATATAACATTCATGAAGAGGAGAGACGTAAAGTTAACCCCCTACATACATGCATTTATATGAAAAGAGATGACTAGACTCTAACCACATAAAGCATAATATACAATGTATAAGTATAAATGTAAAGCTCTCCCTACACACGTATATCACATAAAGAAGAGAGTTCAAGCTCCTCAATGTGAGATACACTCAACATGAATCTATATCTAGAGAAATGTTAATCTCCCCTTGCATATAAGCAATACATATCAAAACATGTTAAATTACTTATAAAACAAATTTATGAATTTTTTTGGAGTCAACAAAATAATTTTTGATACCAATTGAAAGGAAAAACCAAATTTTGGTTAAACACAACTCATTTTGCAATAAGAATATCAAACTAAGAATAATACCAATTTAAGATAATTGATACCATATTGAAAATGTTAGCATATACCAAACTAATTATTTTTCATCATAAAGAATGGGAGTAAGATACCAATTGAAAATATAACTGATTTAAAGATAAAACATTGAATTTTTCTCCCCCTATATGAAATACCAATAAAAATAATGCATAAGCTTGTATAAGATACTAATTAAAAATAATTGTCATTATGGACTGAATCAAGCTTATCATAAATATAATTTGTGCTTTAAGATGTAAAGATATTGTAAGCACAATCAAATTATATATATGTACGAAAATGAATATACCAATTGAAATTGATACTAATTGAAGTTTGAAGCATACATATATAGAAAACACATATGAGTATGCAAAAATAGAATTTTATGAAAATCATGTGTATATCTCATACCTACCACCCTATTCATGCACATGTTTAAATAGATTTTCAATAAGAGCGTTTAAATAGATTTTCAATAAGAGCATACAAGGCATGGTCACCCCATCCAACTACCCTTTGATTGTAGGGGTTTTCATAAATATGAGTTTGAAAATAGCTTAATATGTTTGAAAACTCTTCCAATAGAAGAATATGAATTAGTTTAAGTTAATTTTTGAAATAACTAGTTATAAATTCTTCAAAACATGAAACCAAATTAAATATTTCGTGAAGCATGCATTTTACACAAAATTGACACTCAGATATATAAAGCCCAACAAAGTACTCATAAAACAAATTAATGAGTAAACACAAATAATGTAAGTGTACAAGAGTCATGTGAAAAGTATAATCATGAAATAGGCAACAAAGCTCATATTGAAATTCTTTCTCAAAAACATGAAAATCATGAAATTTAATTTTCATCAAAATAATACAAACTTCAAGTGTATGTATGTTTTGTCTAAACTAGAAGTATACATACATATCCCAAACACAAATGAGTTTATAATAGAATATTACATAAAAAGCAAGTGACTCTAGGATAGACAAGTATATCTAAAGTTTAGACAAATTTATAAATCACCTAGAGGGGGGTGAATAGGTGATGAGCTAATATAATAGTCAATAATGCGGAATTAAAACCTTCTTAAACTAAACACCACGTATAACACAAGAGTGTAACCGGATTCCCGTGAAAGGCTTTGTACTAATTTCTCAAGATTCCTCTAAATAAGAGTTGAGGTGCCGCGTTGGCTCTCTTAGTTAAATACAAGTGCTAGCAAACAATTCTCAAGCATATAACAATTAAGCTCACAATATATATCAAGCATATAAAGATGAAAGCAATATAAGCATGCAAGATATAAACAAGTAAGAGATAGAGAAAGCAATCGCAAACATGGGAGATTTGTTTCGAGGTTCGAGCACACTTGCTCTACGTCCCCGCCTTAAACACTATGAATGATTTTCACTAAAATCGATCCCACCGGATCACTCGATGCCGCAACACCTACAAGGTGAGTTCACACTTGAACTCCTTGGACTCTCTAGTCCCGTACACACCGCAAGCCCAAAAGCTCGCCGAGGCCGCACCTCAAACAAAGAGTTCACATACGAACTCAAAACACCGCGAACCTGCAAGTCCGCCTCCTCAAAGAACAAAGATGAACTTTGGTGATCATAACACTTTGATCACCTAAAATCCTCTCACAACAAAGATCCTTATAGGTAGATATAGCAATGGATAGCTCAAGTGTTTGTGAGAAAAATAAGGATGGAAATGGTGGTGAAAAACTCAAGAAAATCACTTTTAAAAACTCTTGATAAACTCTCCTTTTGAATGAAAGTATTTGGCTCAAATACAAGTGGAGAAAACCTCTTAAAAGAGTTAGAAAAATTGGTGCAAAACCCACTTGAAAATCTTGTATAAAATAGCCCCCAAAAATCCCAATTTATAGGTCTAGAAAAATAGCCATTGGGAGCTAAGTTGGCATGCTGGTCGACCACCAACGGTCAGATTTCTGACCGTTGGGGCGTCGGTCGACCGGCCCGGTCGACCGTTGCCTGAAACAGAGAGCAGAGCTCTCTGCCGGTCTACCAGTAGGGTCGACTGGGGCTTTCCTGAGAGCAGAGTTCTCTGCGGCTGACCGGGTCGGTCGACCGGCCCTCCAGCCAGAACTGGCGTGCACGTCTGTGCACGACGGTCGATCGACTCGGTCGACCGACTTCAAGCTCGGTCGATCGGTCCAGTCGACCAGCAGAAGCCAGGTCAGAACAATAAAGGATTTAAAATGTAGACTTTTTAGCTTAAATAAAATCCCATAAAATCTCTAAAATTCTACAAAAATAGTTTCAATATTATACTTTGATAAACAAACATGTTTGAGTAAAATCAATACATGTTACAAACATTTTGAACTATTTTTGTAACTTAAAAATTTTGGCTAAAAGCAAAATCTGTATTTTTCCAAAATTGGTTTTTCCAAAACTTATTTTTCCAAAACTTCTCCAAATACAAAAAACAAGATATTTTAAACACTTTAAAAGCATAGAGTGTATGGATATGATCCACTACACATATATGATGAAATATCTATGTTTTTGACAATAAGCACTAAACATGGTTTTGGTTAAAGACACATGTATATATAAAGTCCAAAAACCAAACCGGTATTTTTCCAAAATGAAAACTCTTTTGTATTTTTACAAAATAAAAATTCTTTATGAAAACTCATTTAAATCAAGAGAGAGAGTGTGTAAGATATACTTGAGCAATCCACCAACTATTCTATCCTTTACATTTTAATCTAAAACAAAATCTTATAAAAACAAACCTAGACTCAAGTCTTCTTCTTGAAGTCTTCACTTGAAGTCTTCTCATCTTCTTGACTTGGTCCAAACATGATCCATAGAGTTAGACTCCTCTTGAGTACTTGATGTGGTCTTGATGCACAAGCACTTGAATTAAACCGTGCTAGCTGCAAAACTTGACTTTAAATCTTTTGTTGAGTTAAATCTTTTATTGAAGCTATACACCTACTAAGATCTTGATCATAAATCTGAAACTAATTAAACACAAGATCATTAGTACTATAACTATATGAGTTGATCATCATCAAAACTAGAGTGATGGGCCTTTGGGCCAATAATCTCTCCTTTTTGATGATGACAAAACTCATGGAGTTATATAAGCATGGATTAAAGTAAAGCTTCAAAGAAGCTCCCCCTTAACTCATACATGACAAAAATAAATATACAATGAAAGCTCATAAATATGTATGCAAATACAAGGAGATAAACATGCATAAACAATCATGAAATACATCAAATTCTTTTTCTCCTATTTACAAAACAAAACATATATGCATAAACATAAATCCTTCTCCCCCTTTATGTATA
This sequence comes from Agave tequilana, assembly GCA_038442645.1. Classification (NCBI taxonomy): domain Eukaryota; kingdom Viridiplantae; phylum Streptophyta; class Magnoliopsida; order Asparagales; family Asparagaceae; genus Agave; species Agave tequilana. Next base: position 43,198 of record JAVJIF010017592.1, read on the forward strand.
AAGTAAGGAAAACATGTATATATATTAAAACATTTCTCCCCTTTTTGTCAATCATCAACAAAGGGACTAAAGTAAACACAAAACAATGTTCTCCCCCTTTTTGTTAGAAACAAAAAAATCAACTAAGAGGTGAACACAAATCAATCAATAAAAGATATATGTGATATACATTCATGAAGAGAAAGACGCTAAATTAACTTCCCTACACACATGCATTACATGAAGAAGGGATGACAAGCCCTAATTCACATAACACATAATACACAATGCATAAGTGGAGATGTGAAGCTCTGCCTACACACGTGTACCGCATAAAGAAGAGTTGTCACGCTCCTCAATACAAAATACACTCAAAATGAATTTATATGTAGAAGAGATTTTAAGCTCCCCTTGCATATAGGAAATACAAATCAAATATTTTTAATATTTCTTATTAAAACAAAATTTTGAATTTTCTCTATAAAACAAATTTTGAGATATCTTAGTAAATCAAATTTTAAGATATCAAATTGTAAATAATCATTACAAATTTTGAATTTTTAATTGTAAATGAAATTTTGATACAAATTGTGATCTTGATACCAATAAAATAAAGTATTTTATATTTTGATACCAATATAAATTTTCATGGATGCCAATTGAAATAAATAGATCAATAGATACCAATTGAAACATATTATATATTTTGATATCAATAAAAATACTAATTGTAAAAAAAATACCAATTGAAGATAATGCATAAGCTTATAAAAAATATCAATTGAGAAATTAATTGAAAATTAAGATTTGAATTAAGCTTAGCATAAACATACTTTGTGTTTTAAAACATGTAAACATCTTGAGAATCAAGTATAAATATATATGATTTGTTGGTGCTTGATTTTCAAAACATATATATGTATGGAAAAGACAATATCAATAGGAATTGATATTATGAAAATTATGAAGCATACATAAATAGAAAACAAAATATGAGTATATACAAAATGAATCAATTGAGATATCAATTGAAAATAACAATGTAATACAAGTATATAAGTCATAACTACCACCCTTTATATGCTCAAGATAAAAGATTTTCAATAAAGCTTACAAGGCATACTCGCCCATCCGTCCACGCATGAGGTGATGGTAGAAGTTTTCAAAATAGGGTTTGAAAGTATTTTTATTATTGAAAACACTACCAATGAAGAATACATAACTAGTTAAAATATTTTTGAAAAACTAGTTAAAAATCCTTCAAAACATGAAACCAAATCATATGTTTATCATGAAACATACTAAATACATAAAGTTTAACACTCGAAATCTATAAGGCTCAAAAATAATCATGAAACAAAGTCATGAATAAACAAATAAAAGGTGAGTGCACAGAATCATGTAATAGCATTTTTCATGAAGATAATCAATGAAGCTCAAAACAAGAGTCATTTTATCAAAACAAAAATCATGAAAATTCATTTTTCAATTAAAGATGAAAACATAAAAATTCATTTTTCATCTTAAAAACAAACTTCTAGGTATATGTATGTTTTTATTCAAAACTAACAATATTCATACATATCCCAAACATAAAAAGAGTCCATAAAGTAAATTGCATGAAGGCAAATGACTCAAGTGTCATACATGTATATTTATTAGTTTTGACTAAAAATACCATATACATGAAGTAAAACATGAAAAGGCAAAATAAATGTAAATGAGGGAATCATCAAAACTAAGCTATACATGTGCATATAGTGAGTATAAATGAACAAGGAAGTGCAAACGTATATGAATCAAATGTTGCTCACTACTTGTACAAGTATAAACACAAGTTTTGATAAAAACTACATTTAAACTTGTATTTACCACATGAAGTACAAAATAAAACATGAACATTTTAACAAACACTAAAACATACTAAAGATCATCAATCATAAATGCATGTAAACTAAAATAGGAGTTTAGAGATAGTTACCAAACCATGAACTATACTCTAATTCTCTAAAACATGGTGGTTGTCCCACCAAACCTCCTTGATAGCGGTGCATCAATATGTGTCCATCATGTCCATGTGCATCCACCATTAAGGTACCATCCTTCTCATGTTTTATGAGAGCCCGCACCTACATCAAAAATACAAGGTGGGAATTTTGGTACCCATTTTCTTTTAGGTCCTTGAGGGTTAACATTATAAGGAACCCAAACATTTTTATTATTAGCAAAATTTAAAGCTTTTATCTTATCATAACAAAACTTTGCTAAATGTCCTTTGCGGCCACAATGTGTACAAGTGTACACTCTACTATGCACATGAGTGTGAGGGTGATCGTAGCGTGCAAAATGTGCATATGCATGATGTGAGTGTTGTGCATGAACATGTGGAGCTTGTTTCTTTGAAAATAAGGACTCTAACTTCTTATGATTAAATGCCATGTGCTCAAAGTTGAGCTCAAACAATTAATTTTATTTTTCAAAATTTAATCTCATTTTGATTAATAGTGGCATGTAAAGCATGGTGAGATTGAGAATTATTATCCTTTTTCTTTATAGAAAAATTTACGTTTTCTTTTCTTTTCAAAGAAGTGTTTTCTTGCAAAGCAACTTCATTTTGTTTTTCCACCAAAACAATTTTATTTTTCAAATGGTGTTTCCTTCACAAAGATCATTCAATTTAGAAAGCAAGGAAACATTCTCATTTTTTAAATTTTTATTTTCTTTTTCAAAGCATGCAATTTTATTTTTAAAAGAATCATTTTCTTTTAACATGCAATCAAATTTCTTTTTCAAATTCCTATTATCTTTTCTAAGCATGTCATATTTTTTAAGAAGTTGTTAACAAAAAGATGTAAGCTCATCATAGGACATATCAACATCTTCATCTATCTCAGATTCGGTAGTTACCTCAAGGTGGTTATCCCCTTGGACCATATAGCACACGTTAGAGGTGTCACTTCCAACATCTGAATCGCTCCCCGCATAATATTGTTCATTTTCGTCAAGGGAGATCAAGGTGTTCCACACTATAAAAGATGAGTCAATGTTAGCAACCCTACATAAATAATCATTATTTAGGGTACTCTTCAAAGCATGAATGGCTTTTGAGTTAGCCTCAATATACTTGCTATTATTAACATATGAATCTTTAATTGTAACAAGATAAACATGAATACCTAGGCCTTTGAGGTACAAAGACATCTTAACCTTCCAAGTTTGGATGTTAAGAATGTCAAAGATGGGAGGTGTCATGAAGTCGATGGTGTGTGTAAACAAATATTGTGATTAGCTATAAAATGAGGATCTTTAACTCTAGGTTGTAAGACCCAAATCAAGAGCAGTTGGCTCTGATACCAATTGTAAATCACCTAGAGAGGGGATGAATAGGTGATGAGCTAATCTAATTGTCAAAAATGCTGAATTAAAAACTTCTTAAACTAAACATCACGTATAACACAAGAGTGTAGCCGGATTCCCCGTGAAGGGCTCTGGACTAACTCCTCAAGATTCTTCTAAATAAGAGTTGAGGTGCCGCGTTGGCTCTCTTGTTGAATACAAGTGTTAGCAAACAATCCCCAAGCATATAACAATTAAGCTCACAATATATATCAAGCATATAAAGATGAAAGCAATATAAGCATGCAAGATATAAACAAGTAAGAGATAGAGAGAGCAATCACAAACACGAGAGATTTGTTTTGAGGTTTGAGCACGCTTGCTCTACGTCCCCGCCTACAACACTATGAAGGATTTCCACTAAAATCGATCCCACCGGATCACTCGGTGCTGCAACACCTACAAGGCGAGTTCACACTTGAACTCCTTGGACTCTTTAGTCCCGTACACACCGCAAGCCCACAAGCTAGTCGAGGCCGCACCTCAAACAAAGAGTTTACACACGAACTCGAAACACTGCAAACCCGCAAGTCCGCCTCCTTAAAGAACAAAGATGAACTTTGATGATCATAACACTTTGATCAACTAAAATCCTCTCACAACAAAGATCCCTATAGGTAGATATAGCAATGAATAGCTCAAGTGTTTATGAGAAAAATAAGGATGGAAATGGTGGTGAAAAACTCAAGAAAATCACTTTTAAAAACTTTTGATAAACACTCCTTTTGAATGGAAGTATTTGGCTCAAATACAAGTAGAGAAAACCTCTTAAAAGAGTTACAAAAATGGGAGCAAAACCCACTTGAAAATCTTGTATAAAACAGCCCCCCAAAACCCCAATTTATTGGGCTAGAAAAACTAGCCATTGGGAGCCAGGTTGGCCTGCCGGTCGACCGCCCGTCGACCGCCAACGGTTAGATTTCTGACCGTTGGGGCGACGGTCGACCGGCTCGGTCAACCGCTGCCTGGAACAGAGAGCAGAGCTCTCTGCCGGTTGACCGTCACAGTCAACCGGGCTTTCCAGAGAGCAGAGCTCTCTGCAGTCGACCGGGTCGGTCGACCGGCCCTCCTGCCAGAACTAGCGTGGACGTTTGTACACGTCGGTCGACCGACTTCAAGCTCGGTCGACCGATCCGGTCGACCGGCAGAAGCCAGGTCAGAACAGATAAGGGATTTAAATTGTAGACTTTTTAGCTTAAATAAAATCCCATAAAATCTCTAAAAATTCTACAAAAATAGTTTCAATATTATACTTTGATAAACAACATGTTTGAGTAAAATCAAGACAAGTTACAAACATTTTGGACTACTTTTGTAACTTGAAGATTTTGGCTAAAAACAAAATCTGTATTTTTCCAAAATTAGTTTTTCTAAAACGTAATTTTTCCAAAACTTCTCCAAATACAAAAAAAAAGATATTTTAAACACTTTGAAAGTATAGAGTGTCTGGATATGATTCACTACACATACATGATGAAATATCTATGTTTTTGACAATAAGCACTAAACATGATTTTGGTTAAAGACACATGTATATATGAAGTCCAAAAACCAAACCGGTATTTTTTTCAAAATGAAAACTCTTTTATATTTTTCCAAAATAAAAATTCTTTTATGAAAACTCATATAAATCAAGTGTGTGTGTGCGTAAGATATACTTGAGCAATCCACCAACTATTCTATCCTTTACATTTTAATCTAAAACAAAATCTTTTAAAACAAACCTAGACTCAAGTCTTCTTCTTGAAGTCTTCACTTGAAGTCTTCTCATCTTCTTGACTTGATCCAAACATGATCCATAGAGTTAGACTCCTCTTGAGTACTTGATGTGATCTTGATGCACAAGCTCTTGAATCAAATCGTGCTAGCTTCAAAACTTGACTTTAAATCTTTTGTTGAGTTAAATCTTTTGTTGAAGCTACACACCTACTAAGATCTTGATCACAAATCTGAAACTAATTAAACACAAGATCATTAGTACCATAATTACATGAGTTGATCATCATCAAACTAGAGTGATGGGCCTTTGGGCCAACAAAATTAACATATACATGAAGCTAAACATAATTTACGGAAAAACATGTAAAAAAAATAGAGAATACTGTTTAGTGGGAGAAATTCGTGTAAAATTTCCTTGAATCAATGAAGAATTACAATGGATTAACACTCCAACTATAAGAGAGGGAAGATGTTCACACTTGAATCTCCCCTTTGCTTAGTGCTGGGTTCTTGATGTGGCGGTGGAAAGTAAATCTTATTTTTTGTTGACCGGGTGAACGTCAGGACCTCTTGGGAATCCTCTCTTTGGATAGCGGATGGAGTAACACAGCTCCTGTCCACCAAGAAACTCAAAGAGATTGTATGCAAAGACAAACTTGTACACAGCAAGTTGTTAGAAGAGTTGAACTCTCTCTTTCTTTTCAGTGGAGGTCTTAGTGCTTTTACAGCTCACAATCGAACTTTTTTTTACCAAGAATTATCCGATCGACAGACCCCTTCTCCATAGCAAACAGGGTTATTTATAGAAGTTTTAGGGGTGAACGTGTCCCCTAAAAACTCTCCATATTGGAGGTTAGCTCCCTCATTACGTGGCCAGTAATTGACCCAATAACGAGAGCAGTTATAACCGAGACGCGGGTTTTGAGTCTTGCGCCTTGTTGCTGAAGTGATGCTGAGACGTGGGTTTCGACCCTCGCGTCTTGGTGCTGATTGGAGTTCATTTTTGTATCAATTTCCACTACCATATTATGCTTTATATAAAGAAAATGAGATTTTTACTGCTTTTTTCCTCTCTTTTTTCAGGTCCACCATTAATGGAGATGAAGGCCCATCAATAATGATTTTTTAAGGGAATTAAGGGATTAATTAAAGAGCCCAAAGAAAAAGCCCAAAGGAGAAGCCCATGTCTTGATTCATCCACGGATATTCCCTACTTTCTAGAAGGTCCAGCAAGGCACCTGGAGGATAACAGAATGTCAGAAGAAATCGTTGGCGCAACGGCCTAGATTCTGTCGCGGAAACGCGGCTTTGGCCACAGATCCGCGGCAATGATCTGGCCGTTGAGCCAGCGTTTAATCCCACGGCTGTGATTTGAAGGCCTCACTCCCTGGAGCCTATAAATAGACCCCTAGGGCCTCTGTAATCGAGGAGGAGAGAAGAGCATTGTATTTTTGAGGGAATTGTTGGGATTTTCTCTAGGTTTTCTTTAGTTGCTCTTGTAATTTTCTTTCTCCTTCTAGAATTCAGCAAAGAGAGAGAGATAGTGAAAAATCTTGTAATTAGAGAGGTGACAACTCAATGCAAGAATTGATCCTTCTTTCTTCACATCTTTTCTCATTCTAGTGCATTATTTTCTTCAAGCTTTTACTATTTTTGCATTTCCTTCTACAATGGATTGCTGTTTGCTTTTTACTTCAATGTCTAGCTAACTTTCTAACATGACTAACTAACCTCTAACTTTACTAGCTACTAACTCTTGGGTGATTGCTAATTCATGTGATTCATTGGATGCTTTATTGTAGTCTTGCAAATTTCAAGTCTCAATTATCCCCAATGAAGATGAGTTACTTTAATTCTTAGCAAATGCTTGTTCCCATTCCATATGATTCATGTAAGTCTCATTTAGAGCCTTGTCTTTAGAACAAGTGCCTTGATGGAACATGAAGATGGAGCACCTAACTATGCTATTGATTAGTAGTACAACTTTCTTACTTCAATGCTAGCTTAAGTATAGCTTTGATGGACTAATGAATCTTGTATCTTCTTTCTTAGCTTATCCTTGAGTGACTATTCTTGATTCCATCACTGAAAATCTATCTCGGGAGCCAATGAATCAATGAGGCAACGAGTCAAGCCGAGAAGATAACTCATCCTCTACATGGGACAATACGTTGACCAAAAAAGCAAGACAAATCTTTGCCGATGAATCAACATGAGGCATGCATCACCCAATGAGATTAGTAAGTTAGTAAAGTAGAGTGTTAGTTAGTCATGGTTTCTCTCCTTATAGTCTTTCAAAGTTTCCTTTCCAAAAAGTTCTCCTTTCAAGCTACATCCAAGTTCATTTCACCTTCCTTTCCATCCTTTTCCTCTTTCTTCAACAAAACCAACAAAGAATTTTTCATCCACTTTCTATGTCATTTTGTTTTTCTTAAAGCATAGAAGAACCTTCATTTTCCTTCTTAAAACAAACTCAATATAAAAATCGTGAATGCTTCTATCGCCAACTCTCCCTGTGGAATCGACCCGTAATAGCTTGTGCTACAACGATGATTCGGAAGGAGTATAGTAAATCGATAAATACATTTGGAGCCTTTTGAACATCAACACATGAACGTCAAAGGTTTACTCTAAACCCTCTCTCTGAATAATAGTAAAACTCCAAATTCCGATCAAAATTTTTGGCGCCATTGTCGGGGAGAGCAACGGTTTTTATTTGAGTTTTTAGAACTAAACGAATTTTTCTTCTCTGTTGCAGGTTACATGTTAGGGAAACAGGAAACAAAGCATTGCAGTAACATATAAGTGGTCTTGGGCCTCTGCTCAAGAAAGCAGAGACCAAGCACCCTCTGATTTGCCGCGTTTTCTCAGCCAAAGCCGCGGATCCGCGGCAAAGAGGAGTTAACTACTAACAGGTTTTTGTGCAGGGCTGCTTGCGTTGTAAAACTATAGCTTGCTGCAAATTTTATTTCTTGTATGCTATCACCAGGAGTCTGCTAATAACTCAACAGTAAAACATTTATTGAAAATTTTAAAAATTGATTAGACGTTTGCATTTTAGGCACGTGTCTTTTCAATTCATTTACTTTACTGTTGAAGAGTGCTGGAGTAAGGTACGTTCGCATTACATTTAGAATAAGACTCACCTCTTGGTTAATTTACATCGCTTTGAGTGAATCTTGTTTGCATATATTGTACATATACTTGCACAAAATTGATCTTAAGGGCACCACCCAATAAACAAGATAAGGTGGGAATTTCATCACCCTTTCCTTGGCCCAAAAATCATCATCCAAGCACTCACAATCCCAAGCTCTTTAATAAAAATTGATAGACGTTGGCTCCTAGGGATATCCGAACTCATTAAGAGATCAGCTGAAGTTGAAAATTATTTTTGATTCATACTCCAGTCAAATCAGTGTCTAAGGTTAGGGATTAAGAGGTTAAGCCTCGAACATACCGTGGTTTGGCGTAATTAAGGCCCGTTGCTTACGGACGGATATCTCCCACCGTATTTTGCCCCTACCTGCTGATTAACTGTGGTCTGACTCGAGCAATAACCTTCTTTGGTTCATTGAACAGTTAGGAGTCGTCTAGGTCTTGGTATCCTAGATAGCTTGTGATTGCTTTTTCTTTTCTTGTTTGTTATTTTTCTTTTTCTTCGCTTGCTTGATCGGTGAACGTTGTCTGTGATTGCGCATGCAAGAGTGGTACCGGGATCCAAATTTTGCAAGACTTGTTAGGATTTCTACACTTGCACAAACACCACCTCCTGACACAATCCCAATTATAGCCAACAATACTTCCCTCCAAGACAAGTTCTACCCTATTCGTACTTCACTTCCTTCATGCATTCTTTTATCTGAGACAAACGGAAACAACTTTGAGCTTAAACCACAATTCATAAATACACTCCTGAGGTTTTATGGCTTAGAGTCCGAGGATGCATATTTCTTCATTCATGAGTTTGAAGAAGTGTGTTTGATGATGAAAATTTCCCAACTGACGGAGGATGCTGTTAGATTAAGGTTCATACCCTTCGCGCTTAAGGATATAGCTAAGACATGGCTATATAATCTGCCCGTCAGTTCTGTCTCTTTATGGGATGATTTTGTCAAAGTCTTTATTAAGAAGTTCTATCCCATTCATAAGACAGCCCTCATGAGAAAAACATAATGCAGTTCAAGCAGGAATCTAATGAACCATTTTGGAAGTATTTCGAATGATTTAAAGATTTACTAGCCCTATGTCCTCATCACGGCATAGAGAAGTGCGGCAGTGCCAAATTCTCTATGACGGACTTGACTACCAAACTAAGACACTCCTTGAAACCATGTGCCAAGGGGAATTTTTTAAAAAAGATAAGAACCAGGGTTGGGACCTCTTTGAAGCTTTAACAGAAAAAACCATCCAGTAGGAGTCATGCCCAGAGAAACCCAATCCCACCACTTCCAGAACTGGTATGCATTCGATTGAATCCTCCATAGCTGCCGAGGCGAAAATAACACAATTGATGAAAAGGATAGAACTGCTCGAAGCTAGGGAACCAACTGCTGTGAATCAGGTCAACCCACCACCTGTGATCAACCCGGGTTGTACCTACTGCCATGATCTTAACCACCTATTTGAAGAGTGTCCTGTCTACCAGTCTCAAATGTACCCTGAAAATATGAATGCAGCATATACCAGACCCAACTATAATCCATACTCTGAAACATACAACCCGGGATGGTGAAACCATCCAAATTTCTCATGGAGTCAGTCTGGTCATGAGCAACCAAGGTAACCATTCTCACATCAATATCCTGCTCAGTCTCGTCAACCCAGTTTCCACTAGAGTCCATCAAATTTCCAATCATATCAAAGTCCACAACATTTTCAAGCAAACTTCCAGCCCACATATCTGTTGGCCCAAAGGCCTATCACTCTAGTTTTGGTGATGATCAACTCATGAAGTTATGTTTACTAATGATCTTGTGTTTAATTAGTGACAGATTCATTATCAAGATCTTAGTAGGTGCATAGCTCAACAAAGGATTTAAAGTCAAGTTTTGGAGCTAGCACCCGTTGATTCACGAGCCTATGCATCAAGACCACATCAAGAGTTGAGCTCGTTGGATCGTGTGTGGACCAAGTCAAGAAGATGAGAAGACTTCAAGGAAGACTTCAAGATCAAGACTTGTGTCTAGGTTTGTTTTTATAAGATTTTGTTTTAGTTAAAATGTAAAGGATAGAATAGTTGGTGGATTGCTCAAGTACATATACACACACACACACACTCTTGATTTAGTTTGTTTTAGAAAAGAATTTTAACCAAAAACCAAACATGTATTCAAGTAAAGATTTCAAGTGTTTTGTTCATTTTTGGTGTTTCTCATATACTTATCTTTTAAACAAAACCAAGTTTATGCTTAATGACAAAAACATAGATATTTCATCTTGTTTTTGTATATCTTGTTTTTGTATTTGATGAAGTTTTGGAAAAATATTGTTTTGGAAAAACAGTTTTTATCATGAGCCAAATATTTCCAAGTTACAAAAATAGTCCAATTTTTTATAACATGCCTTGATTTTGTGCAAGCATGTTTGTATATCAAAGTATATTGGTTAAACTATTTTTGTAGATTTTTATGTATTTTTATGGGATTTTATTTGAGCCAAATAGACTTAGTTTTCTAGCCCAGTTTTCAGTTCCAGACTCAACTAGTCGACTAAGTCAGGTTATTAGTCGACTTGGCTGCAGTCCGGTTGACCGGGCCGGTCGACCGACGTGCACAAAACTGTGCACGTTTGGAAACCCTGAGACGGTCGACCGGGCCGGTCGATCGGGCAGAGAGCAGTGCTCTCTGTTTGTTCGGGTCGACCGGGCCGGTCGACCGTACCTGCAACGGTCTGAAATCTGACCGTTAGCGGTCGACCGGACCGGTCGACCGGCAGCACTGACAGACCCCAACGGCTATATTTTTCTGGCCTATAAATTTGGGGGTTTGGTCATTGTTTTAAGCCAAGATTTTGGAGACTTTTAGAGCCAGTTTTTCCCACTTCTTTAAAAGAGTTTTTCTCCACATATTTGAGTGCAAATACTTCCAATCAAAAGGGAAGATTTTATTTAGAGTGTGTTAAAAGAGATTCTTGAGTTTTTCACCATAGCTTTCATCCTTGATTTCTCACACCATACTTGAGCTATCCATTGATTATTCATCCTATAGGTGTGTTGTAGTGAGATTATTTTTAGGTGATCAAAGTGTTGTGATCACCAAAGACTTCATTTGTTCTTTGAGGAGACGGGCAAGTGTGCTCGCCATTGTTTAGGGTCCAAGTGTGGACTCGGGTGTTTTGAGTTCGGGTGCGAGCTCATTGTTTGAGGTGCGGCTCGGCGAGCCGGTGGGTTTGCGTGTGTACGGGACTAGGGAGTCCGAGGGCTTGTAGGTGTTGCGGCACCGAGGAGAGATCCATTGGGATCTTGCATAGTGGAAATCCTTCGTGTGTCGAAGGCGGGGATGTAGAGCAAGTGTGCTCGAACCTCAAAACATACCCTTGTGTTTGCGATTGCCATTTCTCTCTCTATCTCCTTGTTTATACCTTGCATTACTTATCTTGTCTTTACCTTTATATGCATGATATATTCCTTGTGCTCATATTGATATATATACTTGCGTGGGATTGTTTCTAACACTTGTATTCAACCAAGAGAGCCAACGCGGCACCTCAACCCATTCAAGGGGAATCGAGAGGGGTTTAGTCCAGAGCCTTGCAAAAGGAATTCGGCTACACTCTTGTGTTATACATAGTGTTTAGAGTAAAAGATTTAATTAGGTCATAATTGTTTTTAGCTTCCGCATTATTTGCATCATTTGGCATTAAGTGATCATTAGATTAGCCTTCACCTATTCACCCCCCCTCTAGGTGAACCTATAATTGGTATCAGAGCTTGGTACTCTGATTTTAGGTCTAACAACCTAGAGTAAAAGATCCTCATTTTAAGCTAATCACAATATTTTGTACACACACCATGGACTTCATGTCACCACCCATGTTTGACATAGTTAACATCCATATATGGAAGGTGAAGATGTCCTTGTACCTCAAAGCCCTAGGTTTTCATGTTTATCTTGCCACTACTAATAATGCATATTATTTAGATGGTAAGAATTTTGAGGCTAATACAAAAGCCCTACATGCTTTAAGATCTACCCTAAATGATGATTATTTATCTAGGGTTCTAACATTGACTTGGCTTTTGTAGTTTGGAACACCCTCATCTCCCTTGACGAAAAAGATCAATACTATGCGGGGAGCGATTCGGACGTTGGAAGCGACATCTCCAACGTATGCTACATGGTCCAAGGGATAACCCCCTTGAGGTAAACTCCGAATCCGATGATGAGGACATGTCATATGATGAGCTCACTTCATTTTGTCAAACAATTCTTGAAAAATATGACATGCTTAAGAAAGAAAATAAAAATTTGAAAAAGAACATTACTTGCATGCATAAAGAACATGACTCATTTAGAAGTGACATTGCATGCTTAGAAAAAGATAATAATAATTTGAAAAAGAATTTTGATGCCATGCTTAATGAAAAAGATTCATTAGAAAATAAAATGGCATGCTTAGAAAAGGAGAATGAGGTTTTGAAAAATCAAAATGTTTCCCTCATGTCAAAATTGAATGATTTATGTGAAGGGAATGTGACTTTGAAAAATAAGATTGATTTGGTGAAAAAACAAAAGGAAGTTGTTTTTCAAGAAAATATTACTTTGAAAAGAAAATTTGTTGATAAAGAAAAAGAATTTGTTTCTAAAAGAAATAAGAAAAATGATTCTTTATCTCATCATGCTTTATATGCCACCACTAATGAGATTAAAGATTTGAAAAATAAAGTGGATTGTTTGAGCTCAAATTTGAGCACATGTGCATTCAATCATATTAGATTAGAGCCTATGTTTTCAAAGAAACAAACTCCATCCTTTCATGCACATCATCATGCTTATGTTGCACAACATGATCACACTCCTACACATAAGCATACTAAGGTGTACATATGTACACATTGTGGCCGCAAAGGCCATTTAGCAAAGTTTTGTTATGATAATATTAATTCTCTAAATTTTGCTAATTATAAAAATTTTGGGTTCCTTACAAGTCTAACCCCAAAGGACCCAAGCAAAAATGGGTACCAAAACCCCCACCCCATGTTTTTGATGTAGGTGAGGGATCTCTCAAGACGTGAGAGATTTGGTGCCTTGGTAGTGGATGCAATGGACTTGATGGACATACATTTGGATGCATCGCTATCAAGGAGTTTTGGTGGAAAGGCCACCATGATTGGAGCTTTGGAGTTGGTAACAAACTCTAAACTCCCTTTTATTCATGTTCATGCTTGTTCATTCTTATTATTTTTGAGCATATTCATGTTTTATGTATTTTTGTGCTTCATGTGGTATTTACATGCTTAGATGTAGAATATGTCAAACTTGCCTTTATACATATATGAATAGTGAACTACAATTGACTCATATATATTTGAACTTTATGCTCACTTGTACCCACTATATGCATATGTATAGACTAGTTTTGATGATTCTCTTTTATACATGTTTTACCAATTTTTATGCTTTACTTCATGTATATGTATTATTAATTCAAAGCTAATAAATATACATGTATACCCGTGAGTCTCTTGCCTTCATGCGAACATCATTAATAGACTCTTTTATATTTGGGATATGTATGTGTATTGTTAGGATTGGATTAATCATACATATACCATGAAGATTAGTGTTTTGATGAAAAATGATTTTTCGTGTTTTTGTTAAAAATGTGAATTATGATCGTTTTTGAGCTTCATTGACTATTTTCATAAAAATACTATTTACATGATCATTTAACACTCACATTTTTGTTAAAATCATTTTGAGCCTTATAGACCATGAGTGCTTAAATTTTTGTGTATCTAGTTATGTTTATGAAAAATATAAGATTTGATATATTTGAAGTTTCTTTAACTAGTTTTTCAAAAACAATTTATACTAGTTATTTATTCTTCAAATAGTTTTTGAAATTGACACATGATTCTAGTTTTCTCAAGATTTGATGCTTCATGTATTGAATATTAGTTTAAATGTTAGTTTTATCAACACTATAATTTATACTTGAACATTTTGTAGGTCACAAATAAATCTATATATGATTGGGTTGATTGCTTATTTGTGCCTATTAGATGTGCTAGCATAGTCTAGTTTTGATGATCCATACATTTTTAAACTTGTATTCTCACTTTTTGGATTTGATTTATGATCATGTGTTTTCATTTCATGTATATGTTTATTCTGACAAACTTTAAGATATACATGTATACCTCTTGAGTCATTTGCCTTAATGCAAATCTATTTATATGGACTCATTTCTGTTTAGGGATATGTATGTATACTTCTTGTGTTGTCAAAACATACATATACCTTGAAATTTTTTTAAAAACAATGAGTGAAATTTTTTTGATGATTTTCATGTTTTAAAATTTATGATTTAAAGGAATATTGAGCTTTATTGACATTTTCATGATACCATGTTCCACATAATACTAGTGCACTCACCTCTTTTGAAAATTCTATGGACTTTATGGATATTAGAGTGTTTTAGTGCCATGTGATTTACTTGTGTTTTATGAGAAATTTTTACCTTATTCCTTACTTGAAGGATTCTTAACTAGTTTATCAAAAATTATTTTAACTAGTTACTTGTTCTTCATTTGGTAGTGATTTTCAATGCTAAAATATTTTCAAATCTATTTTTGAAAACCCCTACCATCCATGGGAGGATGGATGGGCGATTATGCCTTGTATGCCTCATTGAAAATTTTTACCTTGTGCATATGAAGGGCGGTAGGTTATGAGTTATACACTTGATCTTATTGTTATGTCTATTGGTATCTTTGAATCGTTTCAATTGGTATCGATATGAACTTATTTTGTATATACTCATATTTTGTTTCTTATATATGTATGGAGCAATTTCAATTGGTATACTCATTTCATACATATATATATGATTTTCATGTGCTTAACTTACAATTGGCTCACATTTCTAAAAGCACAAAGTTTATGATGAAAAATAAAATTTTTGGTCATTATGTTTACTATCTTCATATTTGTTAAATGTCAATTGGTATCAATATGATTTACATTAATGATTACTTTCAATTTGGTATCTTAAAATTTGTTTGTTTTTACAAAAGCTCTGATACCTTTAAAAATTTTGTTTAAGAAAAATTAAAAAAAAACATTTTGTTGATTTGTATTTCTTATATGCAAGGAGAGCTTAACATCTCTCTTACATATAGATTCATGTTGAGTATATTATAAATTGAGGAGCTTGACAACTCTTCTTTATATGATATACGTGTGTAGGGGGAGCTTCACATCTCCTCTTATGCATTACATGATATGTGTTATGTGAATTGGGGCTTGTCATCCCTTCTTCATGTAATGCATATGTGTAGGGAAGCTAACTTAGCGTCTTCCTCTTCATGAATGTATATCGCATATAAATCTTTATTGATTGATTTTACCCCTTCTTGATCTCTTTGTTTATGACAAAAAGGGGGAGAAAAATCTGATTATTTTGTTTTTACCCCTTTATTGATGATTGACAAAAAGGGGGAGAAGAATTTGAGGTTTATATGCATGTTGAGTAATATTTATGTTTATGTTGAGTAATATTTATGTTTATGCACATATGTTCAATTAGGAGCAAAAGATTTGATTTGTTTTATCTCCATTTGCATGCATGTCTATGAGCTTTATTGCATATCTATTCATTTATTTGTGATGCATGAGTTAAGGGGGAGCTTCTTTGAAGCTTTACTTTAATCCATGCATATATAACTCCATGAGTTTTGTCATCATCAAAAAGGGGAGATTGTTGGCCCAAAGGCCTATCACTCTAGTTTTGATGATGATCAACTCATGAAGTTATGTTTACTAATGATCTTGTGTTTAATTAGTGACAGATTCATTATCAAGATCTTAGTAGGTGCATAGCTCAACAAAGGATTTAAAGTCAAGTTTTGGAGCTAGCACCCGTTGATTCACGAGCCTATGCGTCAAGACCACATCAAGAGTTGAGCTCGTTGGATCGTGTGTGGACCAAGTCAAGAAGATGAGAAGACTTCAAGGGAAGACTTCAAGATCAAGACTTGTGTCTAGGTTTGTTTTTATAAGATTTTGTTTTAGTTAAAATGTAAAGGATAGAATAGTTGGTGGATTGCTCAAGTACATATATACACACACACACTCTTGATTTAGTTTGTTTTAGAAAAGAATTTTAACCAAAAATCAAACATGTATTCAAGTAAAGATTTCAAGTGTTTTGTTCATTTTTGGTGTTTCTCATATACTTATCTTTTAAACAAAACCAAGTTTATGCTTAATGACAAAAACATAGATATTTCATCTTGTTTTTGTATATCTTGTTTTTGTATTTGATGAAGTTTTGGAAAAATATTGTTTTGGAAAAACAGTTTTTATCATGAGCCAAATATTTTCAAGTTACAAAAAGTCCAATTTTTTATAACATGCCTTGATTTTGTGCAAGCATGTTTGTATATCAAAGTATATTGGTTAAACTATTTTTGTAGATTTTTATGTATTTTTATGGGATTTTATTTGAGCCAAATAGACTTAGTTTTCTAGCCCAGTTTTCAGTTCCAGACTCAACCAGTCGACTAAGTCAGGTTATTAGTCGACTTGGCTGCAGTCCGGTCGACCGGGCCGGTCGACCGACGTGCACAAAACTGTGCACGTTTGGAAACCCTGAGACGGTCGACCGGGCCGGTCGACCGGGCAGAGAGCAGTGCTCTCTGTTTGTTCGGGTCGACCGGGCCGGTCGACCGTAGCTGCAACGGTCTGAAATCCGACCGTTAGCGGTCGACCGGACCGGTCGACCGGCAGCACTGACAGACCCCAACGGCTATATTTTTCTGGCCTATAAATTTGGGGGTTTGGTCATTGTTTTAAGCCAAAATTTTGGAGACTTTTAGAGCCAGTTTTTCCCACTTCTTTAAAAGAGTTTTTCTCCACATATTTGAGTGCAAATACTTCCAATCAAAAGGGAAGATTTTATTTAGAGTGTGTTAAAAGAGATTCTTGAGTTTTTCACTATAGCTTTCATCCTTGTTTTCTCACACCACACTTGAGCTATCCATTGATTATTCATCCTATAGGTGTGTTGTAGTGAGATTGTTTTTAGGTGATCAAAGTGTTGTGATCACCAAAGACTTCATTTTTTCTTTGAGGATACGGGCAAGTATGCTCGCCATTGTTTAGGGTCCAAGTGTGGACTCGGGTGTTTTGAGTTCGGGTGCGAGCTCATTGTTTGAGGTGCGGCCTCGGCGAGCCGGTGGGTTTGCGTGTGTACGGGACTAGGGAGTCCGAGGGCTTGTAGGTGTTGCGGCACCGAGGAGAGATCCATTGGGATCTTGCATAGTGGAAATCCTTCGTGTGTCGAAGGCGGGGATGTAGAGCAAGTGTGCTCGAACCTCGAAACATACCCTTGTGTTTGCGATTGCCATTTCTCTCTCTATCTCCTTGTTTATACCTTGCATTACTTATCTTGTCTTTACCTTTATATGCATGATATATTCCTTGTGCTCATATTGATATATATACTTGCGTGGGATTGTTGCTAACACTTATATTCAACCAAGAGAGCCAACGAGGCACCTCAACCCATTCAAGGGGAATCGAGAGGGGTTTAGTCCAGAGCCTTGCAAAAGGAATTCGGCTACACTCTTGTGTTATACATAGTGTTTAGAGTAAAAGATTTAATTAGGTCATAATTGTTTTTAGCTTTCGCATTATTTGCATCATTTGGCATTAAGTGACCATTAGATTAGCCTTCACCTATTCACCCCCCCTCTAGGTGAACCTACAATATCAGCAACAACAAACACAAAATCATCCAGATAAAAAGTTGTCAGATTTAGAAAAAAATGATTGAAATCTTATCCAAAACCCAGGCCTCAATGATGACCACCCACCATCAGGATATGAACAAGATACAGGTTCAAATAGGTCAATTGGCTAACTCTTTGAATGAAAGAGAAAATGGAATGCTACCAAGTCAGCCATTGCCCAATCCAAAAAAACCCCTTCCCTCTTTATGAAGTTGAAGACATGGGCCCAAGTCAATGCAACACTGTTCATATTCTGAGATCTGGAAAGAGGATAGACAATAAGGTTTCCAATCAACCCAATAAATCAGTGTGAATATCAACACCTCCTGTTCTGGTACAACAAACTCAAGACAATCCATCTTCAAATTCACAACCATCAACTCCAAATCCAATGACAAAGACAAGACAAATGAGCAACCATACAAGCCTATTGTACCATTTCCTAATAGGCTAGCAAACCAAAAGCTGAATGCTCATATGGAAAAGATTAGGGAAATGTTTAATCAGGTCCAGATCAATATACCCCTTCTAGATGCCATACAACAAGTCCCATCATATGCCAAGTTTTTAAAAGAATGTGCACCAAGAAAAGAAAAGCAAATGTCCCAAAGAAGGTCTTTCTAGCTTCAAACGTAAGTGAGTTGCTCACTGGGCCAATTCCTGTGAAATATAAGGACCCAGGGAGTCCAACCATTTCTTGTATTATAGGATAGACCACGATCAACAGGGCGTTACTTGATTTAGGAGCCAGCACCAATCTTCTTCCCTTCTCTGTATATCAGCAACTTGGGTTAGGCGACCTCCGTCCAACCAAAGTTACTATACAATTGGCTGATCGATCTGTAAAAATTCCCAAAGGGGAGATTACAGATGTTCTAATATGGGTCGGGAAATTCATTTACCCCGTAGACTTCATTATTCTAGAGACGCAACCCATACACAATCTCAGAGCTCAGACACCTGTCATTCTAGGACGACCTTTCCTAGCCACTTTAGGAATGGCTCAATGCGTCTAACTTTTGGAGATATGACAAAAGAGGTGAATGTTTTTCACTTGGGAAAACAGCCTCGAGATTTGGATAATGAGTCATTTGAAGTGAACTTAATCGAGGGATTAACAAGTGAACATGACATGGAGATTGAATATGAGTTCGATGAAGAATTTGAGTTGGAGTCTGATGACTTCAACCTTAATCAGATCGTTGAGTCGACTGTGGAATGGGCAACAAATGCCACCCCTATCCTTCCCTTGCACAAAGAATAATCATTGATAGATCCTGTCCCTTCTTCTGAACTTAAGGTTCTTCCCAACCATCTCAAGTACCAATACTTGGATAAGAAAGAAGCTTTTCCCGTGATCATTGCATCCCATTTCACGAAACAACAAGAAGAGGATCTTCTTACAGTGTTAAGAGAAAATCGAGAAGCCATTGGTTGGACCATGGCTGACATAAAGGGGATTACCCCTCCATAGTACAACACCGGATTCATTTGACGGATGATGCTAATCCAAAACGTGACCCACAATGTAGACTGAACCCAATCATGCAGGAGGCTGTTAGAGCTGAGATTTTGAAGCTGTTAGACAATGGGATTATCTATCCCATATCTGATAGCCAATGGGTAAGTCAGTCTACACTGTGCCAAAAAAAGCAGGGTTTACTGTGGTAGAAAATGATAAGAAAGAATTGGTACAAACTCGACTTCCTACGAAGATTCGAGTCTGTATTGATTACCGAAATTGAACACTGCCACGTGTAAAGACCACTTTCCCCTTCTGTTCATTAACCAAATGCTCGAGAGACTAGCGGGACATGAGTACTACTGTTTCCTGGATGGATATTCAGGATATAATCAAATCCATATCGCTCCCGAGGATCAAGACAAAACCGCCTTCACCTGTCCCTTTGGAACATTTGCATACCGAAGAATGCCCTTCGGCCTATGCAATGCTCCCGCAAGGTTTCAACGTTGCATGCTTAGCCTTTTTCAGACATGGTGGAAAGATTTTTGGATATTTTCATGGATGATTTCTCGATTTATGGTGATTCCTTTGAACAATGCTTGTAGCATCTTAAGCTTATTTTACAACGATGCATGGAGAAAAACTTGACACTCAACTAGGAGAAGTGTCACTTTATGATCAAGCACGGAATCGTTCTCGGGTATGAAGTTTCAAACAAAGGAATTGAGGTTGATAAATCTAAAGTGGAAGTAATAACAAAACTCTCTGAGCCAAAATGCTTAAAAGACATTAGATCATTTCTAGTACACACCGGTTTCTATAGACGATTCATTCAAGGGTTTAGCAAAATTGATAGACCTTTGACAAATCTCTTAGAAAATATGTACCCTTCAAATTTGATGAAGAATGTTTACAAGCTTGGGAGGAGCTTAAACGCAGACTTGTCTCAGCGCCAATAATTTCTGCACCTGATTGGACTAGGCCATTCGACATCATGTGTGATGCACGATTATGCTATAGGCGTTGTTCTAGGACAGCGGTTGATAATAGGCAACACGTGATCTACTATGCTAGTAGGACGCTTAATGAAGCCCAACTAAATTACACAACCACTGAAAAGAAATTTTTAGCTGTTGTGTTTGCATTGGAAAAATTTCGTCAATACCTACGAGGGTCCAGGACAACGATTTTCACTGATCACTCTGCCCTTAAATACTTAATGCAAAAGAAGGACGCAAAGGCTAGACTTATTCGATGGATACTCCTTTTGCAAGAGTTTGATTTGGAAATCAAGGACAAAAAAAGTGTTGAGAATGTGATAGCAGATCACGTTTCACAAATTTCCAATACACCAAAGGAGACAATCCCAATAAATGACAATTTTCCTGACGAACGCATTTTTACAATGTGTAAAGAGCCCTAGTATGCTGATATAGCAAATTACCTTGCAACCGGGCGAACACCTTCCCATTGGTCAGGTCAGGACAAACACCGCTTTCTGAGTCAAATACGGTTTTTCTTTTGGGATGAACCGTATTTATTCAAATATTGTCCTGACCAGATAATAAGAAGGTGTCTTGCTGAGGATGAACATCAGAGTGTTTTGACATTCTGTCACAAGTTAGCTTGCGGTGGACATTTTGGTCCATGAAAAACTACTGAGAAAGTACTTCAGAGTGAATTCTACTGGCCCACTCTCTTTAAAGATGCGTATACTTTCTGCAAGCTCTGTGCCAGATGTCAAATGACAGGTTGAATCATGCGGAGAGACATGATGCCCCTTACACCTATCTTGGAGGTCGAAATTTTTGAATTGTGGGGTATTGACTTCATTGGACCCTTCCCTCTGTCCTATGGCAACCAATATATTTTAGTAGCTGTAGACTACGTTTTCAAGTGGGCTAATGCTATTCCAACTAGGACAAATGACAACCAAGTTGTCATCAAGTTTTTACGGGAACATATCATTTCACGCTTCGGAGCCCCCCGTGCGATAATTAGTGATAACGGGAGTCATTTCTGCAATCGGGCTTTTGAAGCCCTAATGCGAAAATACTCTATTTCTTATAAATTATCCACGGCTTATCATCCTCAGACAAACGGGCAAGTGAAAGTCACCAACAGACAACTTAAACTTCTATTGGAGAAAACCGTTGGACAGAATCGTAAGGACTGGTCCATCAAACTCATTGATGCCCTATGGGCCTATAGGACCGCCTACAAGACTGTCCTCAGTATGTCTCCATATCGAGTTGTATTTGAAAAACACTGCCACTTGCCTATGGAGTTAGAACACCGAGCTATGTGGGCATTGAAACAGCTGAATTTGGACTTGGACAAAGCCGGTGCTTTGAGAAAATTGCAAATATCCAAATTAGAAGAACTGAGAAACGATGCATATGATAATGCTCGGATTGCAAAACACAGAACTAAGCTCTTCCACGATAAATCAATTTATAGGAAAATTTTTGTCTCAGGACAAAAAGTTCTATTGTATAACTTAAGACTCCACCTCTTTCCTGGTAAATTGAAAACCAGGTGGTCAAGACCATACATCATTCAAAAAGTCTTCCCTCATGGTGCCATTGAAGTTTTTAATCCAAAAATGGCAATACTTTCACAGTCAACAGTCAACGCCTAAAGCCATTTTTTACCACAGAGTTCGAGTCACACGATGTTCATGAACTGGGTCTTTGTGACCCAGTCTACATGTGACCACATCACTTGTAAAAATTTCCCACTACCCCCCTGCATATCATTTTGGGACCTCTCTTGAAAATAATAAATAAAAGAAATATATATATATATATATATATATATATATATATAATATATATATATATATATAAAATACTAAAAAAAACACATATAGAAATAACTACAAATAAGTGGACTTAGGTGCTAAATAGCACCTCGAACTTTCCTCTCTCCTTGAGTTCCTTTAAATTACCTAGGGTTGTAAATTCCTACTTCCAACTAGGGTAATTTAGGGAATTTATCTCTCTCAGCTATCTATAAATATCCTCAACCCCGTGTCTTCTCCCTTACCCTAGCTCTCAACCCAGATCTGAAAAACACAAAGCTAGCGCCGCCCCTCAAATTTTTCTCCTCCTCTGCATCCTCCACTCTGCCGCGTTTTCTCGGCATACGTCGCGCGTCCGTAACTTTCTGTGGATCTCTGGAGCGCCGCCAAAGTTTGCTGCAGTCGCAGCCCTCTGCACTCTTCAGATCCAGAGCGTGATCATCTGTTTCCACATCCGAGTGCTCACTGCAATCGAATTTTTGTTTTCCCCACGTAGTCCGGGGGTGGTTTGCGTTCTATTCTGTGAAATCTTTCTGTTGCTCTATATTCGTTATCATGGCACCATCAATATTTGCAGAAAAAGATTTTTCTTAAATTCTTAGCGATATTCACGAATATGGGCATATTTTTCTAGAACGAATTCGTGCTTGGGATTGGTATGCTTTAATATATGATAATTCAGATAGAGAAGCGTATTATTGTCCTGAGTTAGTCAAATTATTCTACACTTTCATAGACAATGCTTCTGTGCATTTTGACATTTACCAACTCACGATACATATGCCCATGGGTGACATCATTATCACGCTTCCTCTACTAGAGGAACTCACACATGTCCCATGTTACCCACATCCTAGCGACCCCCTTCCTCTCATCGATTACATGTCTATCATGGGGGCTCGCTGTACAGAGCAGGACAGGGGGCTGAAAGCCAGTACCACGTTTAGAAATGTGCATTGCGTTGGTCGATGGATTCAACGAAATATTTTAGTACTGGACCACACAACCTCCTTCAACAGGCTGGTACTGCAACTCATAAATGACCTCATGACTCGGCAGCACAAGATCTACATTAATAAAACAATCTTCCATTGTATACTTCCCAATTCCTCATGCACACGTGGTGCTAAGTATTCACACCCAGTTCTGATAACTCGTCTGTGTAGGACTTTCCTACCAGATGATGTTTTTGACGCATACGAGAGGGTATTCATAGCACCCAAGATGGCCACTAGTGCCTATAATAGTTGTCTTCATGCGGTCTGGACCCCTAGTGTCCAGTCCGAAGATGCACCAGTAGAGTCATCTTTAGAGAAAATTTTAGAGGAAGAGGATGAGCCTGTCTTTTGGCAACAAGACCCTCTGCTGATTCACGTGCCTTCATGTCTACCATTTGGCTAGGCATGAAGAAGATATTCCGGAGACAAATTCGATTGTGCAAACAAGTTGAGGAGCAGACGTCTCGTTTAGATCGAATTGAGGAAGGTCTACGGCATTCACAGTCAGCTGGACCTAGCACCACCGCTGGTCCAAAACGACGGAGAGGGTGACACCGTTTCTTTACCTGTTTCATGCATACATTATCTTGCATACATTGAGGACAATGCATGAGATAGGTATAGGGGGTAGATACTAACATAGGATTTTTCATTTTCTTTTTAGATTTTTCATTTTCTTTTTAGATTTTTCATTTTCTTTTTAGGATAACCTTAAAAAAAAAAAAGAAAAATATTTTGATCCATTTTTAAAGAATCAAACTTGATCTTAGGAATTACAGATATTCTAAAGTAAGATTTCTTAATATAAGTTGAAATAAGGAGTTTTGTCGGATCTTTAGGTTAAGAAAAAAAAGAATAAGAAAGATAGCTAGATTTTAATTCTTTCTTTAGCATTATATACATTAACGTATTGAGAGATTAATCAAAGACTTTGTGATTCTATTTACACATATATATATTAAAATAATAATAATAATAATAATAAATAAATAATTACTTAACCACTAATTAAGCTGGTTAGTTGTGCCTTAAGAAGCATGGCCAGTCACGCCTAAAGGTGGTTAAGTCCTTAGCATTCGTGGCCTAGTTTACTCGAGTCCTTGAACCTTAAGGATGTATCTTCATCTAGTGCCCTAAGACCGACTGGTTTGGGAGTCATCGGTAAAAGGCTCGCTATATGGGTAAATTAGATAGCCTAAGGAAGCTAAGGAGATGTAAATATATAATAAAAAAATTATATACAAAAAAAAATATATATATATATATAGATATGTATATATAAGTAAATAAATGAACTCTAGTCTAAGAAAAATTCCTCATATATATAGATGTATATATGTTAGGCTTGATGCAAAATCTGCTTTTCTCTCTATTCCTTAAAAATTTAACCTAAGTTGAGACAAAACTTTAGACAGAAACTTATAAAAAGAAAGACAAGTTTAGGGTAACCTGAAACCGATAGATCAAGGAAATTCTTGAAAAACATGAATCATAATTTTTTTTCACTAACATTATTCTTTCTTGGATTTTGTGGGTGCAATCCGCTGAAAACCCTCAGGAGACAACATTCCTCCTCTAGGGTAACCTAGAGGTTTAACGGCTTGTTGCATGAGCTCAGTGCAATCGTGTCACCCACAAAAGTGGTTTAATAATTTAGCTAAGATTTTTTCTCTTTTTCTTTTTGCTCGGGGACGAGAAAAAGCTAGGTATGGGGGTGTGATTGGAGTTCATTTTTGTATCATTTTCCACTATCATATTATGCTTTATATAAAGAAAAATGAGATTTTTACTGCTTTTTTCCTCTCTTTTTTTAGGTCCACCATTAATGGAGATGAAGGCCCATCAACAATGATTTTTCAAGAGAATTAAGGGATTAATTAAAGAGCCCAAAGAAAAAGCCCAAAGGAGAAGCCCATGTCTGGATTCATCCACGGATATACCCTACTTTCTAGAAAGTCCAGCAAGGCACCTGGAGGATAACAGAATGTCAGAAGAAATCGCTGGCGCAACGGCCTAGATTCTATCGCGGAAGCGCGGCTTTGGCTGCGGATCCGCAGCAATGATCTGGCCGTTGAGCTAGCGTTTAATCCCACGGCTGTGATTTGAAGGCCTCACTCCCTGGAGCCTATAAATAGACCCCTAGGGCCTCTGTAATCGAGGAGGAGAGAAGAGCATTGTATTTTTGAGGGAATTGTTAGGATTTTCTCTAGGTTTTCTTTAGTTGCTCTTGTAATTTTCTTTCTCCTTCTAGAATTCAGCAAAGAGAGAGAGATAGTGAGAAATCTTGTAATTAGAGAGGTGACAACTCAATGCAAGAATTGATCCTTCTTTCTTCACATCTTTTCTCATTCTAGTGCATTGTTTTCTTCAAGCTTTTACTACTTTTTGCATTTCCTTCTACAATGGATTGTTGTTTGCTTTTTACTTCAATATCTAGCTAACTTCCTAACAAGACTAACTAACCTCTAACTTTACTAACTACTAACTCTTGGGTGATTACTAATTCATGTGATTCATTGGATGCTTTATTGTAGTCTTGAAAATTTCAAGTCTCAATTATCCCCAATGAAGATGAGTTACTTTAATTCTTAGCAAATGCTTGTTCCCATTCTATATGATTCATGTGAGCCTCATTTAGAGCCTTGTCTTTAGAACAAGTGCATTGATAGAACATGAAGATGGAGCACCTAACTATGCTATTAATTAGTAGTACAACTTTTTTACTTCAATGCTAGCTTAAGTATAGCTTTGATGGACTAATGAATCTTGTATCTTCTTAGCATATCCTTGAGTGACTATCCTTGATTCCATCACTGAAAATCTATCTCGGGAGCCAATGAATCAATGAGGCAACGAGTCAAGCTGAGAAGATAACTCATCCTCTACATGGGACAATACGTTGACCAAACAAGCAAGACAAATCTTTGCCAATGAATCAACATGAGGCATGCATCACCCTATGAGATTAATAAGTTAGTAAAGTAGAGTGTTAGTTAGTCATGGTTTCTCTCCCTATAGTCTTTCAAAGTTTCCTTTCCAAAAAAGTTCTCTTTTCAAGCTACATCCAAGCTTATTTCACCTTCCTTTCCATCCTTTTCCTCTTTCTTCAACAAAACTAACAAAGAATTTTCATCCACTTTCTATGTCATTTTGTTTTCCTTAAAGCATAGAAGAACCTTTGTTTTCCTTCTTAAAACAAACTCAATATAAAAACCGTGAATGCTTCTATCGCCAACTCTCCCTGTGGAATCGACCCGTAATAGCTTGTGCTACGACGGTGATTCAGAAGGAGTATAGTAAACCGATAAATACATTTGGAGCCTTTTGAACATCAACACACGAACGTCAAAGGTTTACTCTAAACCCTCTCTCTCTGAATACTAGTAAAACTCCAAATTTCGATCACGGTGCTGCAGTGATGCTGAGACACGAGTTTCGTCCTTCGCGTTTTGATGCTGCAGTGATGGCTATAATTAACCCTGCGTCTGGAGTTTGGACTCTGCTTTTTGATGACTTGTCTTTAGTGATTTTTAGATAGCCTACAGAACCTCCTCCAAGGTTTTCGATATTCCGCGGTTGACTAGGACAGATTTTGAAATACTTTGGACTCTGGTTGAATTCATACTTCTCATGATTGGACTGACAATCATTCGAGATGCTCTGAGCTTGATCCTGTCTGAAATATGGTCTTCATGAGTGTACTGTGAAACCCTTTGAAGCCGCCAGAAATGATCGTGGCGAGTGTCTAGATACGCAGTCTCGACCTCCCCAGTGCTCTGAACTTGTTGTTAGTGTACTTTGAACCAGTGATGAACAGTCGTCTCCTTGTGCCAGTGTACTGTTGAACTGATTTACAAAAGTAAAGACTGAATGCAGGTCTTGTAGACGCAGGGATCATATTGGTTTAAAAGACGCAGTTCTCACTTAGAGTGGGGACGCGTCTATTAGTTTGTCGAAGAAACGCAGCTCTTGGAGGGATGCGATCTTTAAGATGAAGACGCAATCCTCAACCTGTTTAATTAGGCGCGGCTTTGGCCTTGCTGAAGAGACGCGACTTTTGAAGGGACGCGATTTTCTGTTAAACACGAATCCGTGTTTTGGGTGTGTTGCCACATGTAATACCCCTCTCCCGGAATACGTGCCTAGTTACGTATTCAGTCCTTTGGCCGTATTTTCCGATGTACCTTCCGTATTTGACCGTTTTTAATTCCAAATATCATTTTCCAATATTTTAGATTTTATGTGATTTTCTAGAATTTTCTGGAATTAAAATGAATTTCTCCGAAACCGGTGTCGGCCGGTACCGCTGGCCGATTTCCGAATTTTTATCTTCCAAACTGTTAGGAATTTCTAGAAAGTCCTTTAGACATTATTGCTTAGAATCATATTTCCTACTTATACTCTTTTTCTGAGAATTTTATAAATTTATGAAAATTCTTCCGGAGTCGGTAAATAACTGATTCCGGGATTTTTAATTAAAAATCTATACAGTATTTCTTCAAACAGATTTCACCATGAGTCTTCAAATATTTTTCTTGATTTTTGGTAAAATTTTCAGACCATTCCAAAATACTTGAATTTCGGGCATTTTTCCAAAATTTGCAAAATTCCTTTTCCACTTCATTTCCACCTCATTTCCCACTCACACTTCACCTAACCCCACTCACTCTCTTCCTCTCCCACAGCCGGCCAAGTGGCCAAGGAGAGGACACTCATCTCACCCCTTCCTTTTGCAAGGAAACCCCTCCTTTCTACACAAATTCCATCTCCTTTACAAAACCCCCATCTTATATATAGGTTTTCATTTGCAACTTACCTCTTTTTTTCCTCCACTACAACTCTAGAGAAGAGAAGCTCTCAAACCCTCTCCTACCTCAACCTGAACCCTAACTCCAGAGAACTCCCCAAAGCTCTTCACCTCCAGTTCAAGTCACTTCCTTGGAGCTTGGATCGTGGCTCACTTCGTCGCCAAGGATCTCATAGGTGCCTTTGACGTCTACCCGCTTCCCGACTCGTAGAGCTTCGATCTAACGATTCCAAGTGAGTATTTCACTCACCAAGACTTGTATTAGCCCTAGAATACTTGTGTCTACACTTCTTGTACACCTAGGTCACCAAAAACCACGAATTGAACCATCAAACACACTTCCAGAAATTTTGATCTGCTCACTGTTATTCACAGTATTAGTCGACTCATCATAGGAACTAGTCGACTAGAACACTTAGCTGAAACTTAGTTTTCTGGAAAAACCCAGTATTAGTCGACTTGCCCCAAATATTAGTCGACTAACAAACTCTCTGGAAACCCATATTAGTCGACTCCTAAATTTACCTAGTCGACTAATCCTTCCTGGACCAGAAACCCAACTTTCTGTATCAGCAGACTTAGTCGACTTAAGTGTCCATTAGTCGACTAGAACTCCCTATTAGTCGACTAACCTTCCTACCCTAGTCGACTAATTTTCCCTGAAACAGAATTCTAACTCTCTGTATCCCAGTATTAGTCGACTAACCCTTACCCCTAGTCGACTAATCCTGACTGTGTGTCATAGTTAATTTCTGTTCTGAATTTGGTTTTTATACTTGATACATGTGTATTATATCTTGCTTGTTCATGCTTCAATACTGGCTCTACATGACCTATTACTGGATGGATGTATCTCTTGTTACCTCATGATTTATTATTGCATATACTCGTTCCATGACATGTTAAACAATAATATCACCACTTATCATGCTATCCCTTAAAACTAAGCATGATACACTTGACTTTTACATAAAAAGCACCAACTTACACATGGGTCGGGGGAAATATGCGGAATATCGATATGTGTTCGTGTTTACAGTGGTATTAGGTTGTGCACTATATTTTCCGGTCTTACCTGCGGTACTCCAGGGGACCGAGGGGAGTGCTTCCTCCCTTTCCTGTTTACTGTCATGACAAGGGCATACATAAGACCCTCCTGTTAGCCTAGCGGCAGGTTCCGTCTTCAAGCAACGGAACAATACTGGGCCGTGGTCCCGGGCATGCACGGGACCCACTGTAAACATAGTTCGTCGATACAACCGCTGTTTCCAATAACAACCTTGTTTCACTAGGATATGGATCTATGTGCTCTGGGACGCTGGGTCATATAGCTAGATATCACAGTAAGACAAGTAATAATAATAAGACGTTAATTGTAGATTTGTTGCATATGATCTTACCTTATTGAGTTTACATCGCTTGTTATTCGTTGCTATTTATTGTAACTTCATTACCTTTATTCATGATCCTTATGTCACTTGACTATCTTTTATTTGTTATTATATGTCTTGACCCTTTGGATTTGCATATTCAGATTCCGAGGCCTGGGTCGAAGTGGAGCCATCCACCGAAGATCAGGCTTTCTTTAGTGAGCAGGCAGATTAGCTCCGGTCCTCGTGCCAGACTCTTCCTTTTGGTTCACGGGATCTCCATCCATTTCGTGAGCACTTTTGTATTTTTGATTGTATATCGTTCATTTTGGACTTGGGTTGTGATAAAGGACACTTGTAAAGTGATTTTGCTTATCATAACTTGTATAGCTTTGTATTTATCTTTTGTAAGTTGGCATATGAATATACCACGCTGTGTGTTGTACTCTGATACTTGTTGTACTTATGCTTAGCGTATATACGTGGGGGCACCATCTGACCTACGTATATGCGTTGCAGTGACGTTCCCGTATCTTTGGGATCGGGGCGTTACAGGTTGGTATCAGAGCCTAGGCTCTCAAACCTAAAAGTACAACCAAGTGGCAAATTCTAGTGATTTGCTAATGCCAACTACAATGTACAAAGTTATATAGTCCTTCTTGACTTCGTCCTTGATTCGATCCTCGTATCCTAAACTCCTTCCCTTTGTTTCCAATTCCAGATCTTATCCCTTTCGGTATGGAGAGACGTTCGGGTCGCAACAATGTCGGGCAAGTACCGAATGGACCCGTAGGAGAAGAGGGTGCTGATGTCCTGAGGATCATTCAGACTATGCTGGGAAACCAGCAACAGCAGATGGAGAATCAGCAGCAGCAGACTGAGCTCCTCAGGCAGGAGTTGGCAGCCCCGAAGGAGCAGAAGCCGGGGAACATCTCAGACTTCCGACGGCTACAGCCGGCCGTATTCACGGGAGTCGAGAGGCCATTGGAGGCTGAACAGTGGTTGACAGACACCACCGATCTGCTGAACGCCGCCAGGGTGCCTAAGGAGAACCAAGTGGAGGTTGCAAAGATCCAGCTGAAGGACATAGCCAGGACTTGGTGGCTTGCAGAGGAGGCTCGCTTGAAGAAGCCTATCTCTTGGGATACATTCTCCAAGAGCTTTTATAGCAGGTTCTTTCCCGCCACTGCTCAGAAGGACATGGAGGAGCAGTTCATCAAGCTTCAACAGGGGGATAGATCCGTAGATGAGTATGCTGCAGAATTTCTCAGGTTGAGTCGCTTCGCCCCGTACATGGTGTCAGATGAAGAGAAGAGGGCAAGCAGGTTTCAGCAGGGTTTACAGATGGAGATCCAGATGTTTCTGATGCCCCAGCAGCTGAAGACCTATGCTGAGGTTCTCACCATCGCTCGAGAGGTGGAGCGTGGGTTTCAGAAGAAGCAAGAGAACCAGGCCATGAAGAGGCCGTTTGTACCGGTGGGCAGAGGAGGACCATCCAGAGCAGCGAAGGTCCAGGCCAGGCAACCATTCAGAGCAGTTCCTTACCAGATGGCTCGACCAGGTCTTATCTGCAACTTTTGCCAGAAACCAGGACACTCTCAGCAGGATTGCCGGAGGGCAAACGGATGGTGTTTGGTGTGTGGAGCACGAGACCATGCCGTGGAGACCTGCCCTCACAGGAGAATGGGGTTTGCTAATCAAACCTTGCCGGCACCTCAAGGGCAGAATGGACAGAGGGCACTACCAGGGCCAGTTGGGCAGAGGCACCAGGGACCAGTGATGAGGAGAGCTCTTCCCCTTCCTCCACCGCATGTTGCTCGCCCAGTGCAGAGAGGAGCCCGGACGGCAGCGGGGCGTGGCAGAGGTCAGGCCTACAACCTGACAGCAGAGGAGGCTGAGGCTTCAGAGGAGGTGATTTCAGGTAACATCAGAGTTCATTCTATACCTGTTCTCGCTCTCTTCGATTCGGGTGCATCCCACTGTTATATCTCCGACCATTTTGTGGCTGTTCATTCCATACCTGTTAAGGCTTTAGACCACAAGTGGGAGATAAGTACAGGGAATGGGGTAGTTGTATCTTCTAGAGTTTGTGCTGACTGTCCAGTGGAGCTTTGTGGGAAGACCTTGGCCATAGATATGCTCGTACTAGACACCAAAGGGTACGACGTAATCTTAGGCATGACCTGGCTCAGTCAGTACTATGCAGTGATTGACTGTAGAGGGAGGAAGATCAATTTCAGAATCCCGCATCAGCCGGAGTTCCAGTTTAGTGGAGAGGTGAAGCCTGCTAAGAAGGAGATTCAGATGACCACTTCGGAGGTTCAGAAGGGAGTGCCAGTGTGGGATGAGTTTCCAGAAGTCTTTGCTGAGGTCTCAGGGCTTCCACCGGAGAGGATAGTGGAGTTCTCCATTGATACAGTTCCAGGGACAGCTCCTATATCCAAGGCTCCGTACAGGATGGCACCGACGGAGTTGGAGATCTTGAAGAAGCAGCTGCAGGAGTATTCGGACAAGGGATTGATTCGGCCAAGCACTTCACCATGGGGAGCTCCAGTGCTCTTGGCGAATAAGAAGGATGGTGGTAAGAGGCTTTGTATTGATTATAGGGAGTTGAACAAGGTCACCATCAAGAACAAGTATCCCTTGCCCCGGATTGATGATTTGTTTGATCAGCTCCATGGAGCCCGTGTATTTTCTAAGTTAGATTTGCAATCGGGTTACCATCAGCTGAGGGTGAAGAAGGAGGATGTTCCGAAGACGGCATTCAGGACCCGTTATGGCCACTATGAATTTCTAGTTATGCCTTTCGGAGTCACCAATGCCCCTGCGGTTTTCATGGATTTGATGAACCGAGTGTTCTCGCCCTACTTGGATCAGTTCGTTGTTGTTTTCATTGATGACATCTTGATCTATTCCAGGAACAACAAGGAGCATGCAGAACACTTGAGGATTGTGTTGCAGACCCTCCAGCAGGAACAGCTTCATGCCAAGAGGAGCAAGTGTGAGTTCTGGTTGGACAGCATAGCCTTCCTTGGACACATAGTTTCAGCAGAAGGAATTTCAGTTGATCCTAGTAAAGTCCAGGCAGTGCAGAATTGGCCAGTTCCGAAGACGGTGACTGAGATTAAGAGCTTTCTTGGACTAGCCGGATATTACAGACGCTTTGTCCAGGATTTCTCTAGACTTGCAGCTCCGTTGACCAGGCTCACCAGGAAAGGGGAGAGATACATATGGACAGAAGATTGTGATGCAGCATTTGAGCAGTTGAAGCAGAGGCTTATCACAGCTCCAATCTTGAGGACTCCTTCAGGAAGAGGAGGGATGGTCATTTTCTGTGATGCATCAGGTAAAGGCCTGGGGTGTGTGCTTATGCAACATGATCATGTTATAGCATATGCATCTAGGCAGTTGAAGCCTCATGAGAGGAATTACCCAACTCATGACTTGGAGTTGGCAGCTGTGATATTTGCTTTGAAGATCTGGAGACACTACCTTCTGGGAGACAAAGTGTTGATATACACAGACCACAAGAGCCTCAAGTATATTTTCTCACAGAAGGAGTTGAATATGAGGCAGAGGAGGTGGTTGGAGCTTATGGCGGACTATGATATTGACTTGCAGTATCATCCAGGCAAAGTCAATACCGTTCCTGATGCACTGAGCAGGATGCCGGAGAACAGAGTGCTAGTCCACCTCACGCAGCAGAGGGAGTTGATTCAGGAATTCATCAGATTGGATTTGATGTTGGTGCAAGGAGGTGATAAGGCAGGGCAGCTTATGACTTTACAGATCCAGTCATCATTGATAGAGGAGATCAAGGAAGCTCAGATGGAGGACCCCAGATTGCAGACATTCAGAGCTCAGGTGGAGGCTGGATTGAGGTCGGATATCTGCATTCACCCAGATGGTGCATTGTATTTTGGAGATAGACTTTGTGTTCCCCAGGGAGAAGTCAGACAGAAGATTTTGGAGGAAGCTCACAGTTCAGCTTATTCTATACACCCTGGGGGAAACAAGATGTACCAGGATCTGAAGAAACACTTTTGGTGGAATGCCATGAAGAGGGAGATAGCCCAGTTTGTTGCTAAGTGCTTGGTTTGCCAGCAGATAAAGATCGAGCATCAGAGACCAGCTGGACTTCTTCAACCTTTGCCGATACCCGAATGGAAGTGGGAGCATATCACCATGGATTTTGTGACGGCATTACCTCGGAGTCCCAGGGGTAATAATGCTGTGTGGGTTATAGTTGATCGCCTCACCAAGTCAGCTCACTTCATACCATTCAGGGTAGGCCAGTCAACAAAGGTTCTGGCAGATAAGTATATGAAGGAGGTGGTTCGTCTGCATGGAGTTCCAGTTAGTATTGTGTCAGATAGAGACACCAGATTCAGATCTCATTTCTGGGAGAGTCTCCAAGAAAGTCTGGGAACTCGTCTGAAATTCAGTACTTCTTATCATCCTCAGACAGACGGACAATCTGAGAGGACTATCCAGATCCTTGAAGATATGTTGAGGGCTTGCATGATTGACTTTGGGGGATCTTGGGAAGACCATCTTCACTTGGCCGAGTTTTCATATAACAACAGCTACCAGGCAAGTATTAAGATGGCACCCTTTGAGGCATTGTATGGTAGGAAGTGCCGATCACCGATTTGTTGGGATGAAGTCGGTGAGAGGAGTCTTTTGGGACCAGAGATTCTGATGCAGACGACAGAGAAAGTCAGAGTCATCAGAGATCATCTCAGGGCTGCTCAGAGTAGGCAGAAGAGTTGGGCAGACACTCAGAGAAGGCCATTAGAGTTCCAGGTTGGAGATCATGTATTCTTGAGGATATCACCTACCAAGGGAGTGATCCGGTTCGGTACTCGTGGGAAGCTAAGTCCAAGGTATATTGGCCCATTCGAGATCCTGGATCGTGTGGGAGATGTGTCCTATAGATTGGCATTACCGCCATCTTTGGACGGGGTGCATAATGTCTTCCACGTGTCTCAGTTGAGGAAGTATGTCAGGGATGACAGCCATATTCTGGATCATTCCGAGCTGGAGCTACAACCGGATTTATCATACCAAGAGCAGCCGTTGGCCATTCTGGATAGGAGTGTCAAGACACTGAAGAACAGAGCTATTCCTTGGTATTGGTGTCATGGAACAGGCATGCGCCAGGAGAGGCCACTTGGGAGCGTGAGGACGTTATCCGGGAGCGTTATCCTCAACTTTTCACATCTTGATTGGGTAAGACTCTTTTCTTCTACTCTTCCTTGCCGTTATCTTTCCTTGTATTCATATCTATCCGTTGCTTTTCCTGTTATCTTTCACCTTATGAAATTTCGAGGACGAAATTTTTGTAAGGTGGGTAGATTGTAATACCCCTCTCCCGGAATACGTGCCTAGTTACGTATTCAGTCCTTTGGCCGTATTTTCCGATGTACCTTCCGTATTTGACCGATTTTAATTCCAAATATCATTTTCCAATATTTTAGATTTTATGTGATTTTCTAGAATTTTCTGGAATTAAAATGAATTTCTCCGAACCGGTGTCGGCCGGTACCGCTGGCCGATTTCCGAATTTTTATCTTCCAAACTGTTAGGAATTTCTAGAAAGTCCTTTAGACATTATTGCTTAGAATCATATTTCCTACTTATACTCTTTTTCTGAGAATTTTATAAATTTATGAAAATTCTTCCGGAGTCGGTAAATAACTGATTCCGGGATTTTTAATTAAAAATCTATACAGTATTTCTTCAAACAGATTTCACAATGAGTCTTCAAATATTTTTCTTGATTTTTGGTAAAATTTTCAGACCATTCCAAAATACTTGAATTTCGGGCATTTTTCCAAAATTTGCAAAATTCCTTTTCCACTTCATTTCCACCTCATTTCCCACTCACACTTCACCTAACCCCACTCACTCTCTTCCTCTCCCACAGCCGGCCAAGTGGCCAAGGAGAGGACACTCATCTCACCCCTTCCTTTTTGCAAGGAAACCCCTCCTTTCTACACAAATTCCATCTCCTTTACAAAACCCCCATCTTATATATAGGTTTTCATTTGCAACTTACCTCTTTTTTTCCTCCACTACAACTCTAGAGAAGAGAAGCTCTCAAACCCTCTCCTACCTCAACCTGAACCCTAACTCCAGAGAACTCCCCAAAGCTCTTCACCTCCAGTTCAAGTCACTTCCTTGGAGCTTGGATCGTGGCTCACTTCGTCGCCAAGGATCTCATAGGTGCCTTTGACGTCTACCCGCTTCCCGGACTCGTAGAGCTTCGATCTAACGATTCCAAGTGAGTATTTCACTCACCAAGACTTGTATTAGCCCTAGAATACTTGTGTCTACACTTCTTGTACACCTAGGTCACCAAAAACCACGAATTGAACCATCAAACACACTTCCAGAAATTTTGATCTGCTCACTGTTATTCACAGTATTAGTCGACTCATCATAGGAACTAGTCGACTAGAACACTTAGCTGAAACTTAGTTTTCTGGAAAAACCCAGTATTAGTCGACTTGCCCCAAATATTAGTCGACTAACAAACTCTCTGGAAACCCATATTAGTCGACTCCTAAATTTACCTAGTCGACTAATCCTTCCTGGACCAGAAACCCAACTTTCTGTATCAGCAGACTTAGTCGACTTAAGTGTCCATTAGTCGACTAGAACTCCCTATTAGTCGACTAACCTTCCTACCCTAGTCGACTAATTTTCCCTGAAACAGAATTCTAACTCTCTGTATCCCAGTATTAGTCGACTAACCCTTACCCCTAGTCGACTAATCCTGACTGTGTGTCATAGTTAATTTCTGTTCTGAATTTGGTTTTTATACTTGATACATGTGTATTATATCTTGCTTGTTCATGCTTCAATACTGGCTCTACATGACCTATTACTGGATGGATGTATCTCTTGTTACCTCATGATTTATTATTGCATATACTCGTTCCATGACATGTTAAACAATAATATCACCACTTATCATGCTATCCCTTAAAACTAAGCATGATACACTTGACTTTTACATAAAAAGCACCAACTTACACATGGGTCGGGGGAAATATGCGGAATATCGATATGTGTTCGTGTTTACAGTGGTATTAGGTTGTGCACTATATTTTCCGGTCTTATCTGCGGTACTCCAGGGGACCGAGGGGAGTGCTTCCTCCCTTTCCTGTTTACTGTCATGACAAGGGCATACATAAGACCCTCCTGTTAGCCTAGCGGCAGGTTCCGTCTTCAAGCAACGGAACAATACTGGGCCGTGGTCCCGGGCATGCACGGGACCCACTGTAAACATAGTTCGTCGATACAACCGCTGTTTCCAATAACAACCTTGTTTCACTAGGATATGGATCTATGTGCTCTGGGACGCTGGGTCATATAGCTAGATATCACAGTAAGACAAGTAATAATAATAAGACGTTAATTGTAGATTTGTTGCATATGATCTTACCTTATTGAGTTTACATCGCTTGTTATTCGTTGCTATTTATTGTAACTTCATTACCTTTATTCATGATCCTTATGTCACTTGACTATCTTTTATTTGTTATTATATGTCTTGACCCTTTGGATTTGCATATTCAGATTCCGAGGCCTGGGTCGAAGTGGAGCCATCCACCGAAGATCAGGCTTTCTTTAGTGAGCAGGCAGATTAGCTCCGGTCCTCGTGCCAGACTCTTCCTTTTGGTTCACGGGATCTCCATCCATTTCGTGAGCACTTTTGTATTTTTGATTGTATATCGTTCATTTTGGACTTGGGTTGTGATAAAGGACACTTGTAAAGTGATTTTGCTTATCATAACTTGTATAGCTTTGTATTTATCTTTTGTAAGTTGGCATATGAATATACCACGCTGTGTGTTGTACTCTGATACTTGTTGTACTTATGCTTAGCGTATATACGTGGGGGCACCATCTGACCTACGTATATGCGTTGCAGTGACGTTCCCGTATCTTTGGGATCGGGGCGTTACAGGTTGGTATCAGAGCCTAGGCTCTCAAACCTAAAAGTACAACCAAGTGACAAATTCTAGTGATTTGCTAATGCCAACTACAATGTACAAAGTTATATAGTCCTTCTTGACTTCGTCCTTGATTCGATCCTCGTATCCTAAACTCCTTCCCTTTGTTTCCAATTCCAGATCTTATCCCTTTCGGTATGGAGAGACGTTCGGGTCGCAACAATGTCGGGCAAGTACCGAATGGACCCGTAGGAGAAGAGGGTGCTGATGTCCTGAGGATCATTCAGACTATGCTGGGAAACCAGCAACAGCAGATGGAGAATCAGCAGCAGCAGACTGAGCTCCTCAGGCAGGAGTTGGCAGCCCCGAAGGAGCAGAAGCCGGGGAACATCTCAGACTTCCGACGGCTACAGCCGGCCGTATTCACGGGAGTCGAGAGGCCATTGGAGGCTGAACAGTGGTTGACAGACACCACCGATCTGCTGAACGCCGCCAGGGTGCCTAAGGAGAACCAAGTGGAGGTTGCAAAGATCCAGCTGAAGGACATAGCCAGGACTTGGTGGCTTGCAGAGGAGGCTCGCTTGAAGAAGCCTATCTCTTGGGATACATTCTCCAAGAGCTTTTATAGCAGGTTCTTTCCCGCCACTGCTCAGAAGGACATGGAGGAGCAGTTCATCAAGCTTCAACAGGGGGATAGATCCGTAGATGAGTATGCTGCAGAATTTCTCAGGTTGAGTCGCTTCGCCCCGTACATGGTGTCAGATGAAGAGAAGAGGGCAAGCAGGTTTCAGCAGGGTTTACAGATGGAGATCCAGATGTTTCTGATGCCCCAGCAGCTGAAGACCTATGCTGAGGTTCTCACCATCGCTCGAGAGGTGGAGCGTGGGTTTCAGAAGAAGCAAGAGAACCAGGCCATGAAGAGGCCGTTTGTACCGGTGGGCAGAGGAGGACCATCCAGAGCAGCGAAGGTCCAGGCCAGGCAACCATTCAGAGCAGTTCCTTACCAGATGGCTCGACCAGGTCTTATCTGCAACTTTTGCCAGAAACCAGGACACTCTCAGCAGGATTGCCGGAGGGCAAACGGATGGTGTTTGGTGTGTGGAGCACGAGACCATGCCGTGGAGACCTGCCCTCACAGGAGAATGGGGTTTGCTAATCAAACCTTGCCGGCACCTCAAGGGCAGAATGGACAGAGGGCACTACCAGGGCCAGTTGGGCAGAGGCACCAGGGACCAGTGATGAGGAGAGCTCTTCCCCTTCCTCCACCGCATGTTGCTCGCCCAGTGCAGAGAGGAGCCCGGACGGCAGCGGGGCGTGGCAGAGGTCAGGCCTACAACCTGACAGCAGAGGAGGCTGAGGCTTCAGAGGAGGTGATTTCAGGTAACATCAGAGTTCATTCTATACCTGTTCTCGCTCTCTTCGATTCGGGTGCATCCCACTGTTATATCTCCGACCATTTTGTGGCTGTTCATTCCATACCTGTTAAGGCTTTAGACCACAAGTGGGAGATAAGTACAGGGAATGGGGTAGTTGTATCTTCTAGAGTTTGTGCTGACTGTCCAGTGGAGCTTTGTGGGAAGACCTTGGCCATAGATATGCTCGTACTAGACACCAAAGGGTACGACGTAATCTTAGGCATGACCTGGCTCAGTCAGTACTATGCAGTGATTGACTGTAGAGGGAGGAAGATCAATTTCAGAATCCCGCATCAGCCGGAGTTCCAGTTTAGTGGAGAGGTGAAGCCTGCTAAGAAGGAGATTCAGATGACCACTTCGGAGGTTCAGAAGGGAGTGCCAGTGTGGGATGAGTTTCCAGAAGTCTTTGCTGAGGTCTCAGGGCTTCCACCGGAGAGGATAGTGGAGTTCTCCATTGATACAGTTCCAGGGACAGCTCCTATATCCAAGGCTCCGTACAGGATGGCACCGACGGAGTTGGAGATCTTGAAGAAGCAGCTGCAGGAGTATTCGGACAAGGGATTGATTCGGCCAAGCACTTCACCATGGGGAGCTCCAGTGCTCTTGGCGAATAAGAA
This sequence comes from Agave tequilana, assembly GCA_038442645.1. Classification (NCBI taxonomy): domain Eukaryota; kingdom Viridiplantae; phylum Streptophyta; class Magnoliopsida; order Asparagales; family Asparagaceae; genus Agave; species Agave tequilana. Next base: position 82,689 of record JAVJIF010017592.1, read on the forward strand.
GGATGGTGGTAAGAGGCTTTGTATTGATTATAGGGAGTTGAACAAGGTCACCATCAAGAACAAGTATCCCTTGCCCCGGATTGATGATTTGTTTGATCAGCTCCATGGAGCCCGTGTATTTTCTAAGTTAGATTTGCAATCGGGTTACCATCAGCTGAGGGTGAAGAAGGAGGATGTTCCGAAGACGGCATTCAGGACCCGTTATGGCCACTATGAATTTCTAGTTATGCCTTTCGGAGTCACCAATGCCCCTGCGGTTTTCATGGATTTGATGAACCGAGTGTTCTCGCCCTACTTGGATCAGTTCGTTGTTGTTTTCATTGATGACATCTTGATCTATTCCAGGAACAACAAGGAGCATGCAGAACACTTGAGGATTGTGTTGCAGACCCTCCAGCAGGAACAGCTTCATGCCAAGAGGAGCAAGTGTGAGTTCTGGTTGGACAGCATAGCCTTCCTTGGACACATAGTTTCAGCAGAAGGAATTTCAGTTGATCCTAGTAAAGTCCAGGCAGTGCAGAATTGGCCAGTTCCGAAGACGGTGACTGAGATTAAGAGCTTTCTTGGACTAGCCGGATATTACAGACGCTTTGTCCAGGATTTCTCTAGACTTGCAGCTCCGTTGACCAGGCTCACCAGGAAAGGGGAGAGATACATATGGACAGAAGATTGTGATGCAGCATTTGAGCAGTTGAAGCAGAGGCTTATCACAGCTCCAATCTTGAGGACTCCTTCAGGAAGAGGAGGGATGGTCATTTTCTGTGATGCATCAGGTAAAGGCCTGGGGTGTGTGCTTATGCAACATGATCATGTTATAGCATATGCATCTAGGCAGTTGAAGCCTCATGAGAGGAATTACCCAACTCATGACTTGGAGTTGGCAGCTGTGATATTTGCTTTGAAGATCTGGAGACACTACCTTCTGGGAGACAAAGTGTTGATATACACAGACCACAAGAGCCTCAAGTATATTTTCTCACAGAAGGAGTTGAATATGAGGCAGAGGAGGTGGTTGGAGCTTATGGCGGACTATGATATTGACTTGCAGTATCATCCAGGCAAAGTCAATACCGTTCCTGATGCACTGAGCAGGATGCCGGAGAACAGAGTGCTAGTCCACCTCACGCAGCAGAGGGAGTTGATTCAGGAATTCATCAGATTGGATTTGATGTTGGTGCAAGGAGGTGATAAGGCAGGGCAGCTTATGACTTTACAGATCCAGTCATCATTGATAGAGGAGATCAAGGAAGCTCAGATGGAGGACCCCAGATTGCAGACATTCAGAGCTCAGGTGGAGGCTGGATTGAGGTCGGATATCTGCATTCACCCAGATGGTGCATTGTATTTTGGAGATAGACTTTGTGTTCCCCAGGGAGAAGTCAGACAGAAGATTTTGGAGGAAGCTCACAGTTCAGCTTATTCTATACACCCTGGGGGAAACAAGATGTACCAGGATCTGAAGAAACACTTTTGGTGGAATGCCATGAAGAGGGAGATAGCCCAGTTTGTTGCTAAGTGCTTGGTTTGCCAGCAGATAAAGATCGAGCATCAGAGACCAGCTGGACTTCTTCAACCTTTGCCGATACCCGAATGGAAGTGGGAGCATATCACCATGGATTTTGTGACGGCATTACCTCGGAGTCCCAGGGGTAATAATGCTGTGTGGGTTATAGTTGATCGCCTCACCAAGTCAGCTCACTTCATACCATTCAGGGTAGGCCAGTCAACAGAGGTTCTGGCAGATAAGTATATGAAGGAGGTGGTTCGTCTGCATGGAGTTCCAGTTAGTATTGTGTCAGATAGAGACACCAGATTCAGATCTCATTTCTGGGAGAGTCTCCAAGAAAGTCTGGGAACTCGTCTGAAATTCAGTACTTCTTATCATCCTCAGACAGACGGACAATCTGAGAGGACTATCCAGATCCTTGAAGATATGTTGAGGGCTTGCATGATTGACTTTGGGGGATCTTGGGAAGACCATCTTCACTTGGCCGAGTTTTCATATAACAACAGCTACCAGGCAAGTATTAAGATGGCACCCTTTGAGGCATTGTATGGTAGGAAGTGCCGATCACCGATTTGTTGGGATGAAGTCGGTGAGAGGAGTCTTTTGGGACCAGAGATTCTGATGCAGACGACAGAGAAAGTCAGAGTCATCAGAGATCATCTCAGGGCTGCTCAGAGTAGGCAGAAGAGTTGGGCAGACACTCGGAGAAGGCCATTAGAGTTCCAGGTTGGAGATCATGTATTCTTGAGGATATCACCTACCAAGGGAGTGATCCGGTTCGGTACTCGTGGGAAGCTAAGTCCAAGGTATATTGGCCCATTCGAGATCCTGGATCGTGTGGGAGATGTGTCCTATAGATTGGCATTACCGCCATCTTTGGACGGGGTGCATAATGTCTTCCACGTGTCTCAGTTGAGGAAGTATGTCAGGGATGACAGCCATATTCTGGATCATTCCGAGCTGGAGCTACAACCGGATTTATCATACCAAGAGCAGCCGTTGGCCATTCTGGATAGGAGTGTCAAGACACTGAAGAACAGAGCTATTCCTTTGGTATTGGTGTCATGGAACAGGCATGCGCCAGGAGAGGCCACTTGGGAGCGTGAGGACGTTATCCGGGAGCGTTATCCTCAACTTTTCACATCTTGATTGGGTAAGACTCTTTTCTTCTACTCTTCCTTGCCGTTATCTTTCCTTGTATTCATATCTATCCGTTGCTTTTCCTGTTATCTTTCACCTTATGAAATTTCGAGGACGAAATTTTTGTAAGGTGGGTAGATTGTAATACCCCTCTCCCGGAATACGTGCCTAGTTACGTATTCAGTCCTTTGGCCGTATTTTTCGATGTACCTTCCGTATTTGACCGATTTTAATTCCAAATATCATTTTCCAATATTTTAGATTTTATGTGATTTTCTAGAATTTTCTGGAATTAAAATGAATTTCTCCGAAACCGGTGTCGGCCGGTACCGCTGGCCGATTTCCGAATTTTTATCTTCCAAACTGTTAGGAATTTCTAGAAAGTCCTTTAGACATTATTGCTTAGAATCATATTTCCTACTTATACTCTTTTTCTGAGAATTTTATAAATTTATGAAAATTCTTCCGGAGTCGGTAAATAACTGATTCCGGGATTTTTAATTAAAAATCTATACAGTATTTCTTCAAACAGATTTCACCATGAGTCTTCAAATATTTTTCTTGATTTTTGGTAAAATTTTCAGACCATTCCAAAATACTTGAATTTCGGGCATTTTTCAAAATTTGCAAAATTCCTTTTCCACTTCATTTCCACCTCATTTCCCACTCACACTTCACCTAACCCCACTCACTCTCTTCCTCTCCCACAGCCGGCCAAGTGGCCAAGGAGAGGACACTCATCTCACCCCTTCCTTTTTGCAAGGAAACCCCTCCTTTCTACACAAATTCCATCTCCTTTACAAAACCCCCATCTTATATATAGGTTTTCATTTGCAACTTACCTCTTTTTTTCCTCCACTACAACTCTAGAGAAGAGAAGCTCTCAAACCCTCTCCTACCTCAACCTGAACCCTAACTCCAGAGAACTCCCCAAAGCTCTTCACCTCCAGTTCAAGTCACTTCCTTGGAGCTTGGATCGTGGCTCACTTCGTCGCCAAGGATCTCATAGGTGCCTTTGACGTCTACCCGCTTCCCGGACTCGTAGAGCTTCGATCTAACGATTCCAAGTGAGTATTTCACTCACCAAGACTTGTATTAGCCCTAGAATACTTGTGTCTACACTTCTTGTACACCTAGGTCACCAAAAACCACGAATTGAACCATCAAACACACTTCCAGAAATTTTGATCTGCTCACTGTTATTCACAGTATTAGTCGACTCATCATAGGAACTAGTCGACTAGAACACTTAGCTGAAACTTAGTTTTCTGGAAAAACCCAGTATTAGTCGACTTGCCCCAAATATTAGTCGACTAACAAACTCTCTGGAAACCCATATTAGTCGACTCCTAAATTTACCTAGTCGACTAATCCTTCCTGGACCAGAAACCCAACTTTCTGTATCAGCAGACTTAGTCGACTTAAGTGTCCATTAGTCGACTAGAACTCCCTATTAGTCGACTAACCTTCCTACCCTAGTCGACTAATTTTCCCTGAAACAGAATTCTAACTCTCTGTATCCCAGTATTAGTCGACTAACCCTTACCCCTAGTCGACTAATCCTGACTGTGTGTCATAGTTAATTTCTGTTCTGAATTTGGTTTTTATACTTGATACATGTGTATTATATCTTGCTTGTTCATGCTTCAATACTGGCTCTACATGACCTATTACTGGATGGATGTATCTCTTGTTACCTCATGATTTATTATTGCATATACTCGTTCCATGACATGTTAAACAATAATATCACCACTTATCATGCTATCCCTTAAAACTAAGCATGATACACTTGACTTTTACATAAAAAGCACCAACTTACACATGGGTCGGGGAAATATGCGGAATATCGATATGTGTTCGTGTTTACAGTGGTATTAGGTTGTGCACTATATTTTCCGGTCTTACCTGCGGTACTCCAGGGGACCGAGGGGAGTGCTTCCTCCCTTTCCTGTTTACTGTCATGACAAGGGCATACATAAGACCCTCCTGTTAGCCTAGCGGCAGGTTCCGTCTTCAAGCAACGGAACAATACTGGGCCGTGGTCCCGGGCATGCACGGGACCACTGTAAACATAGTTCGTCGATACAACCGCTGTTTCCAATAACAACCTTGTTTCACTAGGATATGGATCTATGTGCTCTGGGACGCTGGGTCATATAGCTAGATATCACAGTAAGACAAGTAATAATAATAAGACGTTAATTGTAGATTTGTTGCATATGATCTTACCTTATTGAGTTTACATCGCTTGTTATTCGTTGCTATTTATTGTAACTTCATTACCTTTATTCATGATCCTTATGTCACTTGACTATCTTTTATTTGTTATTATATGTCTTGACCCTTTGGATTTGCATATTCAGATTCCGAGGCCTGGGTCGAAGTGGAGCCATCCACCGAAGATCAGGCTTTCTTTAGTGAGCAGGCAGATTAGCTCCGGTCCTCGTGCCAGACTCTTCCTTTTGGTTCACGGGATCTCCATCCATTTCGTGAGCACTTTTGTATTTTTGATTGTATATCGTTCATTTTGGACTTGGGTTGTGATAAAGGACACTTGTAAAGTGATTTTGCTTATCATAACTTGTATAGCTTTGTATTTATCTTTTGTAAGTTGGCATATGAATATACCACGCTGTGTGTTGTACTCTGATACTTGTTGTACTTATGCTTAGCGTATATACGTGGGGGCACCATCTGACCTACGTATATGCGTTGCAGTGACGTTCCCGTATCTTTGGGATCGGGGCGTTACACCACATGTCCGGCGGAGTTGAAGGGACATCTTTCCTTTGGCGCGCGAATTTTGCGTTGCATTTAATATGCACGCAACGCGTCAGACGGGGATCAGGCCTCGAGTCAAGCGCCGCGTATCTCTGGGGATCACTATACCTATAAAAGACAATAGCCTTTCAAGAGTCATCATTGGACTCTTCTTCTTCGCCGAGCCTTTTAGGTTAATAAAAGCTCGAAGTTTCTTCCATTTTCACCATCTTAAACAGTGATCTCACGGTCGAAATGGCACCAAAGACCAAGCTTGTTTCTTCATCCTTGAGCGCTGTTGCTTCGGAGATTCAAATGGGTGGTTCTTCCATGAAGGAGGCCCCTATTTTAGGTAGTAAAACCATCTGATTTGGTTTCCACCATTGAAGGGGCTTATAGAGTTCGTTCAACCCTTAAGTCCCTTTTGAATGTGAACCGCCAACGCGAGGCTCGTGCCCGTGTTTGATCATTGGACGTGGTTTTTGAATTGGTGGGCAAGATGCGAGTTTGATGACTTCCGCGTCTTTGCTTTATCAATCTGAGTCTGTATCTGTTTGTTGAACGCGGGCCTCATTGAGCCCTACGTTTTTAGTTCAGCACTCAAAATTTTTCTAAGTATGAGGAGTTTAGACGCGGACTTTTTTGTGATCCTCGTGTTTTGTAAGATTAGATGCTGTTTTACTGAATCTCGCGTCTGAGTCAGATACTTAGAAACTTTACTAAGTTCTGGACTTTGAAATGCAGGCAACATGCAAGCCTTACATTTTTGAGTCTAGACGCAGACTTTGCTGATTTCCACATCTGAGCTCATTCTTGTGTTTGAATTTCAAGCACTTAGCCATTTTCTCTTAGATTTCTGACCAAATGTTGTCCTCTTTGTAGTACGATACTCCTTCAACCCTTTGTCCAAAAAGTGCCACTTTGGGCACGTAGGTGGCACTAATCGTAATCTGACCTTCGTGCTTCAGAAAACTGCTCCTATGACTACTAGTAAGTCGAAGGATCAAAAGGAAAGGATCTCCAAGGCCAGTATGGTGACCCTCGGAGAGATTATCTCTGATGGACTGTTTGAGACGGATTCTCGCACTCCATTACAGAAGCCTATTTTCCTCTTTGGTGATGACATTGACGAGGGCAATAGGATTCTTCATGATGGAGATTATAAGTGGCTCCGTCAGATAGGGGACAGGCGGTTCTTTCTTCCTAACATGGAGAGGATGTATCCCTTGTCCTATCTACAGCACATGTCTGTTCATGTGCGATGGATTGGGATCTTTCCCGATTTGTCTCCAGTGTCTCTCTTAGCAGATTAGGTGCCAAAGAAATACACTCTGCTGGCCATGGGAAAGAGGTCTTTGGTTTATTTTCTGGATTAGTCAGATCTGAATATCTGAGAGGAGAAACCCCACAACTTGGCACCACCTTCATTAACCAGTTCAGGAAAGTAAGGGGTGATTTTCCCGTCGATTTTCATTCGCTCGGGTGGGTTCATTCTACCAACAGGTCCTGGTGGGGTAGGATGGTTGGATTTGTCCTTGTTGAGCTCGAGGCTCTGCTGCAGCAGGTAGGGCTATATCACTTGGTCAGGGCTATATAGTATGACCTCCTGTAAAGTTTTCACAATTTTTATGGCATCCTGGAGCATTATAATCCTTTGACGGGCATATTTTTTACTCCAAATGGAGAGATGGGGCTCGCTCTTCATGAACTGTATGAAGTCTTAGGGATAGTTATGGGAGATGCCCCTTATGAAGAGTACGTCCTGACTTCTGAAGAACTTCATCTCTTGAAGAAGGAGAACCCTCAGGTGTACGAGACATACTGGGAAGTGTTGTGCCACTTTCACATCTGCAACCAAATAACCTCTTGGAGGAACAGGGGTGTCAAGCAGATGTCCTGGGCGAGTTACCTATTCAATGGTATAAATGAGAAGGATAGCCTAGTGACCAGCCTGGCTCCTTGTATTGACGAAGAAATTGTTGAGAGAATCAACACCTCTGCGAGCTCTTACACCACGGAGTCAAATGAGGATACTTTCAAACCTGATACGGTTTTTGAAAGTTTTCATCATCAGGCCCAAGTTTTCATTTCTGACCGGGCGCTATTGGCGGGCTTCTTTATGCTATGGCTGAAGCATTGTGTGGTGCCAACACTACCACATGAAGTAATTATCGCCGATGTGGTGTACCCGGAGGTTTTGCTGGCCTACGGAAAGTCTATCGCCCTCCTTCCAGCAATGGTGGCTAAAATTCAAAGTGGATTACGGGCTCTGGTTAAAATCCTATGTCAAGTGGAGGCCATTGTCGACTCGGAGGGCAGGCCAGAGATTGATTCGTAGGAAAGGCCAAGAGTGAAGACCCCTAACCCAAAGATCGAGCTCCCATATACATACCTGATGACTTGGTATGTTACGCACTGCCCTTCGTTGATGACGGCGGTTCCTCTGTCTGTGGGGTTTGTCCCTTTTGTGCAGAAGCTGGAGAATTTGAGCTGATCCAACTATTATATATTCTACGTTCGGAAATGTATTCTGAATGCTTCGAACTATCAGCTCGACCGTTGCTTCCCCGAGATTGCTGGTGCATCTTACGGGGATAAATTCGCCGACCTTGCGGGACCAGATGATTTCACAAGGCTGCCATCGGGACTCTTTTGGTGGCTGATTAATATTCGGCCTGGGTATCTGCTCTTCTGGCAAGAGAATTCATGTACGATCGAGCTTACATGCCAAGTCATTTTGCTTGACAGTTCGGCTATGATCAACTGTATATTGGCAACCTTAATGCTGACCTCTCCTTCAGTGGGGATTTGTTTGAAGGTGCCGGGCATAGTACTACAGCGTGGTTGGAGGGACAAAAGCTATTTTCAGCTTGCCTCACAAGACACCCAATTGTTATACCAGTTTCAGTTTCTGTACTTGATACTCCCTGGCTAGTAGGATGCCTGGTTTCGGAATAAACACCTCGTGCATTAAGAGCATCAAGGCGTCTTATAAGGACAAATTGGAGTCCAACAAACGTATGCGAGGTATGGAGGAATATCAGACAGCCGAGAAGGAAACAGGAGGGGAAACAAGGATGGAACCAAGGGCAGTAGCACCCAAGGGGCAACCTGCTAAAAAGAGTCGGCAAGTTGTGTCCAAATGTTCCCATAGTTCTGCTTCTAAGGGTGAACCTATCCCAAAGAAGGCTAGGAGGGAATCAGAGGCTGAAGCTTCAATGCCCGAGGTAGTTCCTTCTAGTATTAAGGAGCAGAGGGAGGAAGAGGAAAATGAAGAGGAGGTCCCCCTTCTTCGTCCTCGCAGTCTGCGCAGTAGGGGCCCCGTGATCTTAGAAGAGGAGGAACTCGCAGGTGAACCTGTCATGGCTGAAGAGGCCGAGCGACCCGAAGTTAACTTGGTGGAGAGGGATGATGTTGAGATTCTAGGGGTTTCAACTCAGACCGGGCCTTCTTCAGTTCATGAGAGAAGGGTTGAGGTGCAACAACCTGGGTCTCCTAGTGTATTGATACTCACCTCGCGGGTTGTCGATCCCAACCCTGCTACTGGGGTACTCGGTGGTAAGGTCTCGATTACTGACACCTCCTGTGTTGAACTGTCATCTTCATCATTTGAGGAACATGGATATTATTCTGGCGAAGAAATCAACTTTGATGATGAACCCGCTCTTCCTGATATGAGAAAATTCCCGCATATCTCAGAGGAAGAGATACAGAGATGTGACCCTGTGAAGGTTTTGTCGATAGTAATGATTATTGCTACTGAAGGTATTTTCTTTATCTTCTTGAAGCGGCTCTTCATCAAATTAGGGAAGAGTTCTGACATTTCCTTTTGATTTTCTTCTATAGGGTGGCTGTCGCTAGTGAAGCTACAACTTCTTCTAATATTGAGGAGATGATCTAAGAGCTGGCCCAGCAGGAGGGCCTTGAGGCTCCTATTATCGGAATGCCTCAAGAGAGTGCAACCGTCAAGTTCAGGGAGGCCTTAACCCCGCATGACCTATCCAGGAATTCGTCATCTTCAGATCCTCAACTTGATAAGAGTACTGACGTATTGAATATTCTCCTTTTTATTGTTATCACTGACATTTTAGTAGTTTGCAGAGAGCACTGGGGTAGCTCAAGTAGAGGATCCTGGGGCAAGCATTGGCACAGAAGATAGTACAGTTCAAACTTCAGTCGGGGAACCCGATGCCGCAAGGTTTACTGTTGCTTCTGTTGCAGTGGAGGCTGCTACGACAACAAACGTCCCGGAGGTATCAGTGACTACCTCAGTACCTGACGAAACTATCGTCGGCCTCACTCCTGCGCAAGCTGAACTGGTTCTCATCTCTCATACTGTCATAGAAAGGGTGTCCGGGAGTACATCAGCAGGGTTATCTCCAGCTAACGACATCATGGAAGAGCTAGCACGTCAAATGATGCAGCAATTTTTTTACTTCCATGAGATCTTGTATTGACCTGATCCTTTCTAGGGGCAGCTCTTTCGAGTTTGCCCGAATACTTCTCGAAAATCAGATCAAGAACATTAGTCATACTGGGAGTCCTTCGCAGGCTAGGGCATGCCTGATACTGGTGGAGTAGCTGGGGAGCCACCTGAAGGAGCTCAAGACTCTGGAGAATGCTGGCTCAGTAGATCAGGCTCGGACAACCCTGAGTAAGCTTCTTGCCGCTCAAGAACATGAGCGAAAGGAGATAGAGGATAAATAGCTGAAGAGGCCCGCCATCTCTAGCATTTCCAAGCTGACCTCTAAAGACTGATTGGCGATTCCAAAAATCGTCATACAGAGTCCAGACCAGGTTATTGCCACTGTCGAGTTACCATTGCCAGGGCATAAGCCTTGATCGAGACCAATGAGCAGAAGCTTGTTACTGCTAGAAAAATGCTGAAGGAGCTGGAAACTGCCAAGACACAGGTTGAAGAAAACCTCTCTGCTCATTCCTCCAGATTGGAGTCTCTTCAAGCGCAACTGGCTATGAAGACATTTTTGTCTGAGGAGGAGTTGACGGTCCAAGCTCTGATGGAGGCTGAAAGGGCACGTCAGCACGAGATGCATTGTCTCCGGGAACAAATCCGTTCTTTGGCGAAGCAGGATTATTTGCTTTCTTCTCCTTTTTGTATTGTTGATCGGCAAAAGCAAGTAGTAAAATAAGAGAAGGAAGTGTGGGTTGATGTTACTGCTTTTGCGATTCTTCCGTAGTAGCGAAGTGGCTATACGGGTCGTATCCACAAGGAGGGAGAGTGATGGAAGCTTGATGCCGCTTTTATGTTCAAGACGAAAGAAAGTTCTCGTTTCCAAATAAAGAATTGAAAAGTGAAAGAAGTTGTTTTTAAGAATTGTTGGAAAATGTTTTGGTGGTTTGTAAAAGTGATTTTTTTCTTAGTTGTAAAAATGCATGGCTAACTTTCTACTAAGTGCTCCCACTAATTTCTAACTTTTTAAAGATAGCCTCACGATGGGTCATAGACAAACACAACCCTTGTGCGTTGGAACTATTCACGTGGAAATTGAGTGAAAGTTCATCCTAAAACTTAGCCTTAAAAGGCAAAAACTCGGACATTCCCTTATCAAGATCCAATAGAAGGCGAGAATAAGGGAAGACTCGAGTGCACTATCGGTATCGGCAAAGTTAAAAGGAAAAGTCTCTAACTTACAATAACAAGTAAAGTGTACAACTCATAAATCATCAAAACTCATTAAGCATGAAGTATAAGAAAGTAGATACTTATAGGTAAATTAGAGTTAGAACCCTCGTCTAAAGATGCCATAGCTCTCATTTGTACAAGGCTTGTTTGGTACTATTGACTCATGCGGGTTATCAAACAAGTATTAGAAATTAGTGGGTTAGTAGTTAGTTAGCCATGCTAAATGAAAAAGTTAGTTAGCCATAAAAGTAAAAGAAACAACAAAGTAGAAGAAGTGGAAAGAGGGAGTTACACTATAAGAAAACAAAAGAAAAGAAAAGTTAAAGAGAGGAAGTTACACTACAAAAAAGTAAAAGAGAAGAAGTAGAGAAGAAAGAAATTACACTACAACAAGTAAAAGTAAATGCAAAGACAAGTAAATGAAAGAAGGAAGAGAAGTAGTACTTGTATTATCTTGTCACCCTTCAAATACAACACTTTACACACACTCTCTCTTTCACTTTAATGGCTAAAACCTAAAACTAGAAGAAGAAGAACAACAACAACTACAAACTAAAAACAAGATTACAAAATTTGCTTAAACTCTGATCCCCTCAAACTGAAGGCCCCAAGGGGGTATTTATAGGCACTAGGGGAAAGAGGGCCACGTGAACAGCATGTGGCCCAAAACGTGAGCGCGCGCGCGCCCAAAGTGCCGCGGAAACGCGGCAAGGGCCGCGTTTTCGCAGCATTACTTTGGCGGCGCGCGCAGCGCCGCCTGGTTGTCCCCCGCCGCGCGCCGCCTGGTTGTCCCCCCGCCGCGCGCCCACATGGTCGCGGAAACGCGGCATATGCCGCGTTTTCGTGGCAATACTTTAGCGGCTTGCGCAGCGCCGCCCGCTGCGCGCCGCCTGGTTGTCCCCCTGTTGGCTGAATTCCCGGTTTCTGGTTTTGTATCTCTGGTTTTGACGAAACCAGCCTCTTAAGTCAATGACTATCTTTCAGGCCTTTTAATCACCAAATAAATGGTGATTTTGATCTTCTTCTTCATTTGCCCACCATGGACCTAGGATCAAGCAAGTAAGATTTTATTAGTAGAATTTTACATGAAATAAATATGAGAATGTGATGAAAATTATGCAAAGTTAGAGACTAATCACACCCCCACACTTATCTTTTTGCTCGTCCCGAGCAAAACAAAAATAAGAAAATTATTATACCACTTTCGCAGGTGACGCGATTGCACTGAGCATGTGCAATAAGCCTTTAAACCTCTAGGTTTCCCCTAGAGGAGGAGTGTTGTCTCCTGAGGGTTTTCAGCGGATTGCACCCACAAAATCCAGCAAGTAAAGAAGTTTTTTTCTTGAAAAAGACTTTCAATCATCTAAGTAAAAATGACCGAATGATGTAAGAATTAGGTTTTAACCCTCATAAGTCCTCTTATACTTTAGCCTTCATAAAAGAAGAAACTATGGTTTTTCTTTAAATTTAGGAAGGATCTTGTACTTCTAACTCATTTTTTTATTTTGCTTTAGATAGATATGCATAATATGTAAGTGTGATGTGCTTGGATTTTTCAACTCAACCTTGAATATTATTTAATTTTATTAATATTTACTTATTATTCCTGGTTCCATTAGGCTTTCTACTTCACTTATGTAGCACATATCAAACCGATGACTCCCAAACCAGATGGTCTTAGGGCACCAGGTGGAAAAACACCCTTCAGGTCAAATATGCAAGTGGAGTAGGCCACGAAATCAAGATTTATTTATATAATTTTTTGGCATGAATAATCATGCTTCTTGAGGCACAATTATCCAGCTTTTTTTTTTTGGAGTTGTGTCTCTAAATCCCAAGCATGTGTATGTGAATAATGCATATTCTACTAAGGCTAAATAAAAGGTATGAGTTATTTTCCTTATCCCTCCTATCTTTTTAGTCAAACCATTCTTTCTTGTTTACTTAGGCAAAAATAAAGATTTATTATTAAGGTTCCCGTAATTCCTACAGTCTTTTGTATTTTTATAAAGAGTATGAAATCTCTTTTCAATCTGATTTTTTTTTTTTGAAAGAAGGAAGAAAGAAGAAAAAGAAAAGTGTTAGCACCCCCCACACCTATCTATTGCATTGTCCTCAATGAATGCAGATGGAAATGCAAATGCAATAAATAGGGGAAAGGAATAATGTTACCATCTTCATGGACTCGGGCCGGCCAAGTGCAAATAGGTGAAAGAATGTACAGGGGGTAAGCATATAAACAATTTTTTTTGGTTGTTTGTTGGGGTTAGGTGTATGATGGGGCAAAAAGTGTCAGCACACTATCATCTGAAATCATCGGCTCAGTGGTCAAGAAGGGCTTCAGTCTTTGCCCATTCACTTTAATTTCCGTGTTATTTTAGGATCTGCAATAAGCACGGCACCGTGTGGGAAAACAGTGCGCACAATGAACGGTCCCGACCAATGAGGTTTTAGTTTCCCCACAAAAATATGAAGCCTAGAATTGTATAGCAGAACCCTATCTCCCGGGGCAAAGTTTTTCGGGTTATGAATTGGTCATGGAAAAGTTTGGTCCTGCTCTTGGTGATTCGTGCATTCTCATAAGCTTCATTCCGTATCTTCTCTAATTCAGAAATCTATAGTTTCCTAAGTTCACCAGCCTTGGTCAGGTCAAAGTTGAGTTGCTTAATTGCCCAGAGGGCCCGGTGTTCTAATTCTACTGGCAGATGACAGGCTTTTTCAAACACGAGTCTGTAAGGAGACATCCCCAGAACTGTCTTAAATGCGGTACGGTAAGCCCAAAATGCATCATTGAGCTTAACCGACCAATCCTTTCGGTTTTGTCCGACAGTCTTTTCCAGAATGAGCTTGATCTATCGGTTGGTGACTTCTACCTGCCCATTTGTCTGGGGATGATACGGGGTTGATAACTTGTGATTGATGGAATATTTTCGCATCAGAGTTTCAAAAACTCTGTTGCAGAAATGTGATCCATTATCACAAATTATCGCTCTCGGGGTGCCAAATCGGGAGAAGATGTTATCTTTAAGAAATTTGACAACCACTTTGTTGTCATTCGTCTTGGTCGGCACAGCTTCTACCCATTTAGAGACATAATCAATAGCAACCAAAATGAATTGGTTACCGAAGGAGTTGGGGAATGGCCCCATGAAATCGATACCCCAAACATCAAAGATTTCAACTTCAAGGATCGGGTTCAGGGGCATCATGTCTCTTCTAGAAATTTTCCCGATTTTCTGACAATTTGCACATGACTTGGAAAAATGATATGAATCCTTGAACAAAGTGGGCCAGTAGAACCCACTTTGTAGAACCTTCTCTGCAGTCTTACGGGGACCAAAGTGTCCTCCGCATGCAAGATCATGACAAAAGCTGAGCACACTCCTCTGTTCCTCCTCGGGTATGCATCGTCGAATTATTTGGTCTGGACAATACTTAAAAAGATACAGTTCTTACCAGAAGAAGTACCGTACTTGGGCAAAGGAGCATATTGGTCTTGCTTTGTCCAGTCAGCGGGTAATTGTCCCGTGGTCAGGTAATTAACGATGTCAGCATACCAGGGTTCCTTAAGAATGGCTAGAATGTGCTCATCAGGGAAATCCTCGTTGATCGGAGCTTGGATGGTTGGTGCATTCAGAATTCGTGAAAGATGATCAGCAACCACATTTTCAATACCTCGTTTATCCCAGATTTCTAAGTCAAATTCTTAAAGCAAAAGAATCCACCGAATCAGTCGGGTTTTTGCTTCCTTCTTGGTCATGAGGTATTTCAGAGCCGAGTGATCCGTGAAAATCACCGTTTTCGAACCTAACAAGTAGGGCCGAAATTTTTCAAACGCAAAGACAACGGCCAAGAATTCCTTCTCAGTCGTTGTATAGTTCTGTTGGGCGTCATTCAAGGTCCTACTCGAACAGTAAATCACGTGCTGCCTATTATCGATGCGCTGTCCTAGAACAACACCAATTGCAAAATCAGATGCATCACACATGATTTCAAATGGTTGGGCCCAATTAGGAGCAGAAATGATAGGTGCAGAAATCAGTTCTTACTTAAGCCTCCCCAAGACTTGAAACATTCATCATTGAAGTCAAAGGGCACGTCCTTAGCGAGCAGGTTAGTTAAGGGCCTCGCAATTTTGCTAAAGTCCTTAATGAACCATCTGTAGAACCTAGCATGCCCTAAAAAGGATCTAATATCCTTAATGCTTTTGGGTGGTGGGAGCTTAGCAATCACTTCTACCTTAGCCTTAATCACTTCTATGCCTCTCCTCGAAATCTCATGGCCCAAGACAATCCCCTGTCTCACCATAAAATGGCATTTTTCCCAGTTTAGAGTTAGGTTCTTCTCAATGCATCTTTGTAGCACTAACTCTAAGTGATGAAGACATTGATCAAATGAATCTCCGTAGATGGAGAAGTCATCCATGAAAATCTCAAGAAAACGTTCCACCATATCAGAGAACAAACTAAGCATGCACCGTTGGAACGTTGCAGGATCATTGCACAATCCAAAAGGCATGCGCCTATAAGCAAAGGTTCCGAATGGGCAAGTGAACGTTATCTTTTCCTGGTCTTCTGCAGCAATGGAGATTTGATTGTATCCCGAGTACCCATCCAGAAAGCAGTAGTACTCATGTCCAGCCAAACGCTCAAGCATTTGGTCGATGAAGGGTAGCGGGAAATGGTCTTTACGGGTAGCAGCATTCAACTTCCTGTAGTCGATACAAACACGAACCTTGGTAGGCAATCTTGTTTGTACCAACTCTTTTTCCTCATTTTCTACTACCGTAAAGCCAGCCTTCTTTGGGACCGCATGAACCGGGCTAACCCATTGGCTATCAGAAATGGGATAAATGATCCCATTATCTAATAGTTTCAGAATTTCAGCCTTCACTGCCTCTTGCATGAGAGGGTTAAGCCTGCGTTGTGGGTCCCTCCTAGGGTTGCTTCATCAACTAAATGGATTCTATGTTGCACTATGGCTGGACTTATTCCCTTGATGTCCTTCATTGTCCATCCAATGGCTTCCCTATGTCTTTCTAAAATAGACATTAAGCTGTCCTCTTGTTGCTCAGTCAGGTGGGATGCTATGATGACTGGCAAGGTGTCCTTTCCGCCCAGGTAGGCGTACGTGAGATGTTCGGGCAGGGCTTTCAACTCTAGGGAAGGTGTTGCTTCATTGGAGGGAATCTCTGGGCTTTCGATCCTAAGATGGGGTACACTGGGGCTTGATGCCCAATCCACTGCTGAATCCACGATCTGGTCTAGATTAAAATCCTCAGCCTCCAGATCAAACTCTGCCTCAGCTTCTATCCCATGCATTCCTCATGTTCACTGGTCAGGTTTTCAATAGAATTGACCTCAAATGTCTGATCATTGACATCCCTAGGTTGTCTTCCAAGATTGAAGACATTGACTTCCTTCGTCATGTCTCCGAAAGTTAATCGCATAGACCCGTTCCTACAGTTGATTATGGCATTGGCTGTAGCAAGGAATGGGCGCCCTAAGATGACGGGATTTTGAGACCTAAGATTGGACATAGGTTGGGTCTCAAGCACAATGAAGTCAATGGGGTAAATGAAATCCCCGACCCGGATGAGGACATCTGTGATTTCCCCCTTTGGGATCTTCACAGATCGGTCAGCTAGCTGAATGGTGACTCGAGTTGGGTTTAGCTCACCCAACCCAAGTTGCTGGTAAACTGAGAGAGGTAGCAAGTTGATACTTGCTCCCAGGTCAAGAAGCGCTCTACTGATTTTGGTCTGTCCTATGGTGCAGGAAATGGTGGGACATCTGGGATCCTTGTATTTCACTGGAATGGGACCAGACAGAATTTCGCTTATGTTAGTGGCCAAGAACACTTTCTTGGGAACATTGGTCTTTCTCTTCTTAGTACACATATCCTTCAGAAATTTGGCATAAGCCGGGACTTATTGGATAGCGTCTAGAAGTGTCACATTTAACTTAACCTGGTTGAACATCTCTAGCATTTTCTCCATGTGCATATTTTTATTATTGTTCCTAAGCCTATTGGGAAAGGGTGCTATAGGCTTGTGAACTTGTTCAGCAGCTTTGTCCTCGTCAGATGTCTTTGGAGCGGATTGGGAGGAACTAGCAGAGGTGGAGGCTTGAGTGGGATCAGGATGGACTGGACTCTTCTGCTGGTAGACCTAATTGTCTACCTTCTTTTCAGATCTCAGTGTTTGAACAGCATTACACTGGTTAATTGATGGATCCTGGACTTCATATGCTTGGTTGGAGGTTTTTGAGTTAACTAATGGCTGACTAGACAAAGTACTCTTAGGTCTTTCACTTAGGGAGCTAGCTAACTGGCTCATCTGCAATTCCAACCTTGATATGGCCTGTGAATGACTATTCAGAGTTTGTCCCTGGTTCTGCATGAAAGCAGCCTGGGACTTAATGAAAGCCTCTATGCTCTCATTTTCTTTTCCATTAGAGAGCCTTCGGAGGAGAAAGATGGGGCTTGACTGGGAAAAGGTGGTGGAGGAGCAGGATGGGGAAAGTTGTTGGAAAAATTAGGTCTGGGAGGATTGTTTGGGGCCCAGGAGAAATTTGGGTGATTCCTCCAGCCGGGATTGTAGGTCTGCGAGTAAGGGTTGTGAGGCGGCCATGAGTAAGCCGCGTTCATGTGTTCCGGTGGCACTTGCTGGGCATGGAAAATAGGATACTCTTCAAAGACATGGTTCGGTGCCTGACAATATGAACAACCCGGATTGTGAATTGGTGGTGGGTTGATCTGGTTAACACTAGCAGGCTCTTTTGTTTCTAGAGCCTCAATCCTTCTCATCAGTGTAGCAATCTTAGCCTCGGCAGCTATTGATGATTCTAAGGATAGGATCCCTCCTCTTGAAGCTATAGATTGTGAATTCCTAGGTTTTTCCGAGGCTAGCTTTCATTGCAAGGTTTCTCTCGCTAAGTCCTCAAATAAATCCCAACCCTGATTCTCATCCTTGTGCAAGAACCCTCCCTAACACATCGTTTCTAACAGGGTCATAGTCTGATAATCTAGACCATCGTAGAGAATCTGGCATTGACGCCATTTCTCCACGCCATGATGAGGGCACTGAGCGAGGAGATCTTTGAATCACTCAAAGTATCTCCAAAATGGTTCGCTCGGGTCTTACTTAAACTGCATGATGTTCTTCCTAATGAGGGCAGTCTTGTGAATGGGGTAGAATTTCTTCAAGAAGGCCTTGACAAAATCATCCCAGGTCATGACTGAATCTGCTGCCAAACTGTATAACCATTTCTTAGTTAGGTCCTTTAGGGAAAAAGGGATGAAACGTAACCTAACGGCATCGTCTCATAGCTGGGGTATACGCATCATAAGGCATACTTCTTCAAATTTCCTAACAAAGAAGAAGTATGCGTCCTCTGATTCTAAACCATGAAATTTGGGAAGAGTGTTAATGAATTGTGGCTTTAACTCAAAATTATTTCCGTTTGCTTCAGGAAGTTTTATGCAAGATGGAAGTGAAGTTCTGATCGGGTAAAATCTATCCTGAAGTGACGCCATCACCGGTTCTGAATGCAAGGGTAGAGAAGTGTTTCTTCTTAATCTGGAAGTTGACGGATCTCTCACCCACTCTTGCATGCAGCACACCACAACCAACGTGAAGACAACAAACAATCGAAAAAGAACTAAAAACAAACAAAAGAAAGAAAAACAAACACAAGCCTTAGTCTAAGGTACCTGGACCAAGACGACTCCTAACTGGTCGATTCTCCGGGGAAGGTTGTTGCAGGAACTCGACTACAAGCTAATCGGCCAGGAAAGGGCAAAGCTCGGGGGGAGGTATCCGGGCAGAGCCACGGGCCTAATTATGCCAAACCACGGAGCTTTTGAGGCTTTACCTCTAAATCCACTTTCCTTAGACACCGATTTTGCAGGAGTATAGTTCTTACAATTTCCAACCTCGGTTAATCTCTTAGTGAGTCCGAGATGTCTCTAGGGCCAATGTCTATTGGTTTTTAGTTAAGGCTTGGGCAAGTGTGAGTGCACTTGGAGATAATTTTTTGGCTAAGGAAGGGTGATAAAATCCCCACCTTATCTTGTTTATTTGGGTTTTGCCTTAAAGTCAATTGTGCAAGTGTACAGTTTATTCACAACAAGGTAACACTCAAAGCGGTAAATCACTTCAAAATGTTGATCCTATTCTATATGAATGCACACGTACTTTGTTGATTAGTAGTAAAAATGCATAATTGTCATCATATTTACCATCACATTTGCACATTTATTCATATTATAATGCACATTATTAATATTTTGTTATTTAATGTATGCAGGCCTCGAATTATTATTTTAATAATAGATAAAGCTTAAAAGAGCCCAAAGCCCAGATCCAATCCCATGTTTGAAGCCCAGGTGCAAAAGCGCAATTATAAGAAGTCAAAATGCAAATACAAGGGCTAAAAGTTGCAAATATCAAAGATAAGGGAAGGATAGACTTCTATCCAACCCTAAACACTTGCAGGATGAGGATAAAAGCCCAAGATAAGAAGGAAATTCGTGGATAGAAGATTTGGGATATTTGAGATCAAGGTAACTTGATTACTAAGTTATCTCGAAAAATCCAGAATAAAGAGCAGGATGCAGCTTCCAGAAGCAGGCGCCCAAATGGATGGACCAGAAGAAGCCACGCGCCAAAGCGCGTGGCCAGATTCCATAGAAATGCCGCAGATCTGCGGCAAAAGCCGCAATTCTGCGGCAGTTTGATCTTATCTGGCTACCAGATTTCGTGGGCTACTTTATCCGGGACTCTTCGCCCCTCTGCACCTATAAATACCCTCTGCAGTGCAAAGTACAGGGCATCCAGAGACTATTAGGGTTTTCTTTTAGCCATTGTTCTTTAAATTTCTGCAAGATTGTAATTTTCTTTTCATGCACGTTGTGGAGAAGAAGGAGCTTTGTAATTGGAGGATTATTCTGCAATAAAGGTTACCTTTTCCCATTTCTTTCATTATCTTTTGAGTTGTTTTTATTTTCTGTGATCTGTTCTGGTTTTCTTTTTCTTTGCTTCTTTGCAATCTTTCTTATTAAACAACATAAAAAAAATAAATAATTGAAAAGATAAAAAAAATGATTAACTAATTCTCTCTAGTGGTTTGCTGAAATTCTTAAAGCAACCCTAGAGCAATTAAGCATTGGTCGGATGGATGACAATTTTTTACCCTAGGTTTAGAGTGGATTGCTTGAAGATTAAACGATAAATAGTGTTCTAATCTAATGTCACAACTTTAATTAATTCTTTACATTTCATATCTAAGAACTTTGACAATGCAACTTCAAGGTAAAACTTCTTTTGTGTTGTGCTTAGATGTTAGGATGAAGACGTGTGGATTTTTAGGAGTGCTGTTAGTAAGATTCTAAATCTTTTCTCTTGCTTGCATATCTTCCAGAAAACCTAGAATGAAATCCATGTATTCCAATATGATGATCAATAGTCTTAATTGTAATAGGGTTGTGGTAGAAAATCAGCAAAACCACGTCTTTCATATCATATATTCTCAAATCTAATATCTTTTCTCCTATTTTTGATACAGAGGAATCGAGTCGAAAAGCTTGCATCGCATCCTTCCCTGAGGATCACGACCCGCTTGAGCCCTTGCTATAGCGGATTTGCATTGAGACTAAGAAATCTACACATCACACTTTCTTATTTACAACTTCTTAAGTTTCAATCAAAATTTTGGCGCCGTTGCCGGGGAAGGAAAGGCACGATTTCCTCGTTCTAATCATTCTTTATTCGTTCTGTTTGCAGATACAGAGAACAGGAAAACAGAGCAGTAGCAAGGACATACAGCAACCCAGTGCCTCTGCCCTCGAAGGCAGAACACCAGGGCCTACATATTTACCGCAGATCCGCGGCCAGGGCCGCAATTCTGCGGCAATAGTAGTTGACTACTAATCTGGTTTTCTGCAGGTTGCTCTGAATTGCAAAAATAGCTTACTGCTTTGATTATATTTCTCTGTAATCACTCTGCAACTGCTAATTAATAACATTAACCCATTTGTTGAAAAAAAAAATATTTTTAGACTTTGCATATTAGGGCACGTGTCTATTTTAATTTTCTTTAATTCTGTTGAAGAGTGCTGGCGACAAGGTACGTTTGCATAGCATATAGATTAGGAAACACTCTTGGTTGATTTACTGCTTTCTTGAGTGATTACTTTTCTACAGCTTTACACGTACACAAAAACATCTTAAGGGCATAACCCATAAACAAGATAAGGTGGGGATTTCATCACCCTTCCTTGGCCCACAAATCATCTCCGCCACACTCACAACCCTAACCTTAAGTAAAATTTGACTAGACGTTGGCCCTAGGTTAACTCGGACTCAATAGGAGATTGACCGAAGGAGGAAAATTGTTCGAAATTAACTCTTGTCAAATCGGTGTCTAGGCAGGGGATTGAGGGCCGAAAGCCCGAAGAACGGTGGTTATTTAATTAAGGAACGTCTCTGACGGAAAACCTCCCACCGGTCTTGCCACCTACCTGGCCGATTAGCTTGTGGTTAACGTCGACAGTAGACCTCCTAAGGACAGTCTAAAGTTAGGAGTCGTTTAGGTCAAGGCTTACCCTAGATTAGGATTTTTGATTTTTTTTTTATTTTGATTGATTGGGTGAACTTGTTTGCTGATTGTGCATGTCCGCTTGGTCGAGAGACCCTCTTACATCCAGGCTAACTAGAACTAGTTCACCACCCGAGCAAAAGCCCGACTCACACATGGCACAACCAATATCACTCCAAGATAGGTTCTATCCTATTAGGACCTCTCTTCCTTCTTGCATCAAGCTTAACGATGAAGGTGTTGCCCCATTTGAGCTTAAGCCACAATACATCAACACCCTTCTGAAATTTCATGGACTTGACTCCAAGGATGCATACTTCTTCATAAGGGAATTTGAGGAAGTATGTCTCATGATGAATATTCCTAAGTTAGGAAAAGATGACATCAAACTTAGGTTTGTCCCCTTTGCTTTGAAGGATTTAGCAAAGAAATGGCTCTACAGTCTAGAGGCCGGTTCAATATCTTCGTGGGATAATTTTGTTAAGGCATTCTTAAAAAAATTTTATCCCGTCCACAAGACTGCACTGATTAGGAAGAACATCTTACAGTTTAAGCAAACAGCCAATGAACCTTTTTGGAAGTATTTCAAACGTTTTAAGGACCTCCTTGCCCAATGCCCTCACCATGGGATAGAGAAATGGCGACTTTGCCAAGTTCTATATGATGGATTAGATTATCAAACTAAAACGCTGTTAGAATCCATGTGCCAAGGAGGATTTCTGAAAAGGACGAAAATGAAGGATGGTTATTATATGAAGAATTAGCTGATAATACCATCCAATGGGAACCAACTCCGGAAAAATTTAGGACTAATGACCCTACTTCTTCTAAAGGAGGTATCCATTCCATTGAGGCCAACATAGCAACCGATGCTAAGTTAGCTGCTGTAATGCGAAGACTAGAGGCTCTTGAAACTAAAGAACCAGTTTCTGTGAACCAAGTCAGCCCAACACCTTCAGCGGGCTGCACTTATTGCCAAGATATGAACCATATGTTCGAGGAATGTCCTGTCTTTATCGCGCATCAAAGCTTGCCCGAACATATGAGTGCGGCCTTCACAAGGCCCGCCAACAATTCGCCCACCAACAATGCATATTCGCCCACCTACAATCCCGGTTGGAGAAACCATCCCAATTTGTCATGGGGCCAAAGTAACAATGATCAAACTAGGCCCAAATTCTCAACAATTTCCAAAATCCGCCCTATCAAAATCCTCCACCCTCTTTCCAATATTCACAAATGGAAACAAGGCTCTCCAACATGAAAAGAAAGGTGGACACTCTTGTTAAAAGCAATGACACGCTGGCTCAAGTCTTGACTAGGATAGAGTTGCAAATGAATCAACAAGAAAGGCAAAAGGGTACTCTACCTAGTCAACCATTCCCAAACCCTAGGAACTCTAGTCAAGCTCACTTGGCTCAAGAGAATCATATGCGTCAGTGCAATGCGATTCATACATTGCGGTCGGGAAAACAAGTTGATAACCAAGTATCAACACCATCAAGTTCTGAACAAGCATGCAGCTTGCCTGATCCCACTCCATCTCAACTTGATGCCAACAACACTAAAAAGGACAAGTCAGCCGAAGATATGCACAAGCCCTCGCACCCTACCCAATAGGCTTAAAGATAAGCAATGTGCACAAATGGATAAGGTACGCGAGATTTTTAATCAAGTCAAGATCAATATACCTCTTCTTGATGCAATCCAACAAGTCCCTAAGTATGCTAAGTTTATTAAGGACATGTGCACAAAGAAGAGAAAGACTAATGTGCCCAGAAGGTTTTTCTAGCCACTAACATTAGTGAGCTATTGTCCAACCAGATCCCTGTCAAGTATAAGGACCCTGGTTGCCCCACCATCTCTTGCACAATAGGTCAAACTGCAATTAAGCATGCACTTCTTGATTTGGGAGCAAGTATCAACTTACTCCCCTTCTCAGTCTACCAACAACTTGGGTTGGGCGAGCTTAGTCCGACTAAGGTTACAATCCAATTAGCTGACCGATCCGTCAAAATTCCCAAAGGAGAAATTACCGATGTACTCATCCGAGTTGGGGAGTTTATCTACCCAGTAGATTTTGTTGTTCTGGAGACCGAACCTGTATCCACTCTTCGGTCTCAAACTCCCGTATCCTAGGGCGTTCGTTCCTTGCAACTGCAAATGCG
Organism: Agave tequilana; assembly: GCA_038442645.1. NCBI lineage: Eukaryota > Viridiplantae > Streptophyta > Magnoliopsida > Asparagales > Asparagaceae > Agave > Agave tequilana. Next base: position 106,509 of record JAVJIF010017592.1, read on the forward strand.
ATCATAAATTGTAGGAATGGATCCATGAGGTTGACCTTTGAAAATATGACTAAAGAGGTCAATGTCTTCAACCTGGAAAACCAATCTCGTAAGATAAAAGACCAAACATTTGAGGTGAACTTCATTGAGAACATTTGTGAAAAAGAAAGTGAAAATGAGTCTCTATTTCTTGACAAGTTATTTGAGGATAAGTGCGATTTTAGTGATAAGATGACACATGTTGAGGATTATAATTTTAAAGTTCCCTTTAAAAACGAAGATTTTATCTAAGTATCTTCAAAGAGCCAAGCACTGAAATATCGCATGAGAATATGTTCAAGAAGCTCCGATTGACTTAACTTTCGAAAGTCTCTTTGAAGAAGAACTCCTGTGTTTAGATACACCGATTAAGGAGATGTTGGTTAATTATTCACTTTCAGGGAAAAGTGTTGATTTAAGTTTTGAGGAGATGTACGGAACTGAGCTAGAATTTCTCGGCAAGGAAGTTTCAACTGAAAGGTGTGATGAATTTTTGAATAATGAAGGTGGACATATGATGAGGAAGAGCCTAAAGATGAAACTGGGGGGAGAAAAAGTTAAAACAAAAATGTTGGTCTCCCCATTGTGCCTTATAAAGAGAACCCATGGAATGATGGGAAACGAGCTAGAGGGATGAATCCTAAGCAGCTCTAGGTGAGAGTGATACATGTGTTGTACATATTATGGTATACTATTATTCTTTGCCTCTCTTTACATTTTCTTCATGCATTCATGCATTTCATACATTGAGGACAATGCATGAGATAAGTGTGGGGGAGGGTTTACTAACATAGAAAAGATTAATTAATAAAATAAAAAAAATATTTTTCCTTTATTTGTTCTAACATTTCTAAAAAAAATTATTTGTTCTAACATTTCTAAAAAAAATTTAAAAAATTTTTAAAAAAAATTTTTTTTTATAAAAAGGACAGTATTTTGACTTATTTTTTGAAAGAAACCTAAGTTAGTTTTAAGGATTAGGAAAAATCATGATTAGGATTTCTAAAAACTTGGTCAAAATAAATAAATTGTTTAAATTTTAGGTATAGGAGGAGAAATTGAATAAATAGTTAGTCTTAATTTTTACCTTATGAAATGTACATTCCTAGTACATATTTAGGATTCTAAGACAAAGACCTTGTGCCTCATAAAAAAAATAAAAATAATATCACCATTAAGCTGGATACATGTGCCTCAAGAAGCATAAGTATTCACGCCTAAAGGTGAGTTCTAAATAAAAATAAAGTCCTTAGTTTTGTGGCCTAGTTCATTCGAATTTGAGTCCGCGGGGTGTTTTCTCACCTGGTGCCCTAAAGCCGACCGGTTTGGGAGCCACCAACTTTAAGTTCGCTACATGGGTGGATTAGAAAGCCTAAGAAAACTGAGAAATATTATACATGTATTAACACATCTATTAGTCAATTAGTTAGGTATGAGGGCCTCAAGAAGCCTTGATACTTATACGAAAGAAAATTAGATGAGTTATACATGCCAAAAAAAAAATTGTATTAACACATCTAATAGTCAATTAGTTAGGTATGAGGGCCTCAAGAAGCCTTGATACTTACACGAAAGAAAATTAGATGATGTTATAAAAATAATAAAGAGGCATGAGAGTCCAAGTTAAGGAATTGCTAGTAAAAATTCATAAGGATGCATATGATTTTTGGTAACGAAAAAGACTATATTAGAAATTCAATTTTAATCCTTACCTAAAATGAATAACAATTGACTTTATAAAGACTAGGTTTGAAGAATGAATAAAAATGAGGATCCTAAAACTTATAGACTACTTAGTCTCTTCCAATATAAGTCAAATTTTTCTTTTTATGGATTTTGTGGGTGTAATCCACTGAAAACCCTCACGAGACAACACTCGTCCTCTAGGGTAACCTAGAGGTTTAACGGCTTGTTGCACATGCTAAGTGCAACCGTGATTCCTACGAAAGTGAGTTAGGTTAGATTAGTTTTTCTTTTCTTTTTCTTTTTCTTTGTTTTTACTCGAGGACGAGCAAAAGATAAGTGTGGGGTGTGATTAGTAGTAAAAAATGCATAATTGTCATCATATTTACCATCACATTTGCACATTTATTCATATTATAATGCACATTTATTAATATTTTGTTATTTAATGTGTGCAGGCCTCGAATTATTATTTTAATAATAAATAAAGCTTAAAAGAGCCCAAAAGCCCAGATCCAAGCCCATGTTTGAAGCCCAGGTGCAAAAGCGCAATTACAAGAAGTCAAAATGCAAATACAAGGGCTAAAAGTTGCAAATATCAAAGATAAGGGAAGGCTAGACTTCTATCCAACCCTAAACACTTGCAGGATGAGGATAAAAGCCCAAGATAAGAAGGAAATTCGTGGATAGAAGATTTGGGATATTTGAGATCAAGGTAACTTGATTACTAAGTTATCTCGAAAAATCCAGAATAAAGAGCCAGGATGCAGCTTCCAGAAGCAGGCGCCCAAATGGATGGACCAGAAGAAGCCACGCGCCAAAGCGCGTGGCCAGATTCCACAGAAATGCCGCAGATCTGCGGCAAAAGCCGCAATTCTGCGGCAGTTTGATCTTATCTGGCTACCAGATTTTGTGGGCTACTTTATCTGGGACTCTTCGCCCCTCTGTTTCTATAAATACCCTCTGCAGTGCAAAGTACAGGGCATCCAGAGACTATTAGGGTTTTCTTTTAGCCATTGTTCTTTAAATTTCTGCAAGATTGTAATTTTCTTTTCATGCACGTTGTGGAGAAGAAGGAGCTTTGTAATTGGAGGATTATTCTGCAATAAAGGTTACCTTTTTCCCATTTCTTTCATTATCTTTTGAGTTGTTTTTTATCTCTGTGATCTGTTCTGGTTTTCTTTTTCTTTGCTTCTTTGCAATCTTTCTTATTAAACAACATAAAAAAATAAATAAATTGAAAAGATAAAAAAAATGATTAACTAATTCTCTCTAGTGGTTTGCTGAAATTCTTAAAGCAACCCTAGAGCAATTAAGCATTGGTCGGATGGATGACAATTTTTTACCCTAGGTTTAGAGTGGATTGCTTGAAGATTAAACGATAAATAGTGTTCTAATCTAATGTCACAACTTTAATTAATTCTTCACATTTCATATCTAAGAACTTTGACAATGCAACTTCAAGGTAAAACTTCTTTTGTGTTGTGCTTAGATGTTAGGATGAAGACGTGTGGGATTTTTAGGAGTGCTGTTAGTAAGATTCTAAATCTTTTCTCTTGCTTGCATATCTTCCAGAAAACCTAGAATGAAATCCATGTATTCCAATATGATGATCAATAGTCTTAATTTGTAATAGGGTTGTGGTAGAAAATCAGCAAAACCACGTCTTTCATATCATATATTCTCAAATCTAACTCTTTTCTCCTATTTTTGAAGATACAGAGGAATCGAGTCGAAAAGCTTGCATCGCATCCTTCCTGAGGATCACGACCCGCTTGCCCTTGCTTGCTACAGCGGATTTGCATTGAGACTAAGAAATCTACACATCACACTTTCTTATTTACAACTTCTTAAGTTTCAATCACTTGTCTCCAGCACTCTTCAACAGAAATTGAAATGAATTGAAATAGACACGTGCCCTAAATGCAAAAAGTCTAATCCAATTTTCAATTAAGCAACAAGTAAATTTCTGTTGAATTTATTACACATGCATATGGTGAAGCATCCAAGGAAACTAGAAATTTTGAAAGCACTTTTTTTTTAGCGGCGCTCGGCAACCCTGCAAACGAGTTTGTTAGTACTTCAATCGGAAAAACTCGCTTTTACACGAATTTTTCCGAGGGCAAATGAATCCTCGCGCAATGTCCTTGGCCACCTCTTTTGCTTCCCGTGACAGTAAGCTCCTTGTTCTTCTCCTACACACAAAAATAAAGAACAATCTTTAGTAGTGAACAATAAAGTCGTTCCCTCCCCGGCAACGGTGCCAAAATTTGATCGGCAAAAAGCAAGTACTAAAATAAGAAAAGGAAGTGTGGGTTGATGTTACTGCTTTTGCGATTCTTCCGTAGTAGCGAAGTGACTATACGGGGCGTATTCACAAGGAGGAAGAGCGATGGAAGCTTGATGCGGCTTTTATGTTCAAGACGAAAGAAAGTTCTCGTTTCCAAATAAAGAATTGAAAAGTGAAAGAAGTTGTTTTTAAGAATTGTTGGAAAATGTTTTGGTGGTTTGTAAAAGTGATTTTTTTCTTAGTTGTAAAAATGCATGGCTACTTTTCTACTAAGTGCTCCCACTAATTTCTAACTTTTTGAAGATAGCCTCACGATGGATCATAAACAACACACCCTTGTGCGTTGGAACTATTCACGTTGAAATTGAGTGAAAGTTCATCCTAAAACTTAGCCTTACACGGCAAAAAACTCGGACATTCCCTTATCAAGATCCAATAGAAGGCGAGAATAAGGGAAGACTCGAGTGCACTATCGGTATCGGCAAAGTTAAAAGGAAAAGTCTCTAACTTACAATAACAAGTAAAGTGTACAACTCATAAATCATCAAAACTCATTAAGCATGAAGTATAAGAAAGTAGATACTTGTAGGTAAATTAGAGTTAGAACCCTCGTCTTAAGATGCCATAGCTCTCATTTGCACAAGGCTTGTTTTGGCACTATTGACTCATGCGGGTTATCAAACAAGTGTTAGAAATTAGTGGGTTAGTAGTTAGTTAGCCATGCTAAATGAAAAAGTTAGTTAGCCATAAAAGTAAAAGAAACAACAAAGTAGAAGAAGTAGAAAGAGGGAGTTACACTACAAGAAAACAAAAAAAAGAAAAGTTAAAGAGAGGAAGTTACACTACAACAAAGTAAAAGAGAAGAAGTGGAGAAGAAAGAAAATTACACTACAACAAGTAAAAGTAATGCAAAGACAAGTAAATGAAAGAAGGAAGAGAAGTAGTACTTGTATTATCTTGTCACCCTTCAAATACAACACTTTACACACTCTCTCTCTTTCACTTTATGGTTAAAACCTAAACTAAAAGAAGAACAACAACAACAAGTACAAACTAAAAACAAGATTACAAAATTTGCTTAAACTCTGATCCCTCAAACTGAAGACCCCAAGGGGGTATTTATAGGTACCAGGGGAAATGGGACCACGTGAACAGCACGTGGCCCAAAACGTGAGCGCGCGCGCCGCCCAAAGTGCCGCGGAAACGCGGCGCGGCAAGGGCCGCGTTTCCGTGGCATTACTTTGGCGGCGCGCGCAGCGCCGCCTGCTGCGCGCCGCCTGGTTGTCCCCCGCCGCGCGCCGCCTGGTTGTCCCCCCCCCCCCCCCCCCGCCGCGTGCCCACATGGCCGCGGAAACGCGGCATATGCCGCGTTTCCGCGGCAATACTTTGGCGGCTTGCGCAGCGCCGCCCGCTGCGCGCCGCCTGATTGTCCCCTGTTGGCTGGATTCCCGGTTTCTGGTTTTGATGAAACCAGCCTCTTAATTCAATGACTATATTTCAGGCCTTTTAATCACCAAATAAATGGTGATTTTGATCTTCTTCTTCATTTGCCCACCATGGACCTAGGATCAAGCAAGCAAAGTTTTATTAGTAGAATTTTACATGAAATAAATATGAGAATGTGATAAAAATTATGCAAAGTTAGAGACTAATCAATTGTTCACCATTTTTTTAACACTCTATTTGTCAAGAGTGTCTGTATTACTTTTATCATTTTTGAATCAAATAATAAAAGTCTTCCAAGTTTTGCTCCATCTTTATCCTTTCAAGTTCTTTGCTAGCTGTAGATGAACACAATTTTCATAACCGTAGTTTTGACTGTTTGTGAAAGGTCATCTTTAGTCGGCCATGAATAATAAACTCAGACTGAACTAAGCTCTTGAGTGATACGCGGCTCTGATTTATAGTGGAGACGTGGTTCTGGGAAACACGACTCTGACCCGCTAACGGAACGCCGTTCAAGCTCACCAGGGAAGACGACCGAAAATTTCTTTTTGATAAATATGCGGCTCTGGTTATGGAAGGACGCGGATCAATGGACACGGCCCTTAATTTTGTCAAGATGCAGAATTCAGGATGCAGTGGAGACGCGGTCTTAGGCTCCTCAAGACTGACGCATGGATCTCACTATTTGATGGGACGGGGCACTGGCTCAGTAGAGACGCGGCTCTGGTCCCTTGATAAGGCGCAAACTCAGGCTATATTGAGTTATGATGGAGATATGACTTTCATCTCGCAATGGAGGCGCAGTTCTGGGCTCCTCGAGAATTACGCGAGTCTTCTCTGGTTGTTGAGGACGCAAGCTTTAGAACGCAGCTTTTAAGTCTTTGCAAGTTGATTCGAACTCAAGACACAACCTCTGAATGGATCCAATTCGCTGAGGAGATGCGGCTCTGAATCACTCCAAGAGAGGCGGTCGTGGACCTTTGAAAGGAATGAAAGGAACGCGACTTTTTGGGTTCATTAAAGGATGCGGATCTCAGGACGCGACCTTGAATCTGTGCCTGACACAACCTCCTAAGCGTTACATGCAGCTCGTCTTAAAGATCTTGTTAGATCTTTAAACGTCAAGTCGGCATTGACGATTGGGGACTCGTGTCCTCTGATATTTCCCGAAGCGGTAATCCACTCGTCAGCTTTTTATGGGCTTTGATGTTCGTGCAGGAATTAAGCTGATGGCTCTGATTTTCGCGCCATTAATTACAGGCCTTATGGCTCGCCTATAAATTGGCTTCGCCCCTTTAACAGTCCATTGCTTAGACTGTTTCCTTAAGAGCAGGCACTCTGAGGGTCTTCATTTTGACTTAATCTTCTTCCTTCAATGGGATGTGCCCCTATGGACAGTGAAAACTTAAAGCTTTCATGCTTTGCTTTAATCTTTCCTGAAGATTATCAATGTCAAGTGATTTCAAGATCAAAAGTATCCCTCTGAGTACTTTTCATGACTGCGCCTTGATGCATAAGTTCAACCTCTAGTGGGTTCTTCTGCGGGTAGGAACCGCTTGTCGCCATGAAATGCTCAGCCCTGCTAAGTTTCTGTTTTCTTGCCTCTGAAGAGATTCACTCTCTTGACCTTCTCTTGAAGTCTGACTGGTGAGCCCATTATTTGGAAGTCGCATCTTTTAGACTTTTTTGATGAAGCGCGAGTTGATTGAGTTTGAACTCTAACTCAAAATCTTTTAAACGCAAGTGTGATGAACTCTGTACTTAGACTTTGAGACGCGAGCTTTGCATATAAAGCTCACGTTTGAGGTTGTTGACTTAAAAGAATTTTAATTCTTTTTGAGGCCTTCAGACTTAGATGTAGCAACCTTGTTTCTCGAACAAGGATGTGGCAACTTTTGCATCTGGTCCTCTTTGCATCTCATATTTTGGACGCGGGTCTAAAATCAGACCGTGTTCAGATTTGTGTGCATCTGAAGTCAACAACTTCAACCGTGCCTATTTCTGTCGTAACAGAATTTTGACTTTCTGCACTGGTCATCCCCACGTCTGAAGTTTACAACTATAGCCGCGTATGTTCTTCAGCTTTTCTGTTTCGTCTTAACAGAATTCTAACCTTCTGGTTTTTATTTCCTGCAGGCAGCCTTAGTCAGCCTTTTGCATATTTGGTGGGCCCTTGGGAGAATATATCGACCAACAAACTTGTTCGATGGTCGAGCATTGGAGAAATCAAGGCTCCTGTTCATGGGTGAGGAGGATTTGCGCGACTAATAACATCCGTCAAGACCTTATTGGACATGATGCACCGGCAGTGCCCCCGGGTTTGTCATGGTCACAGTGGGTATGGTGGTGGGTATGGTCCTCTTGCAGGTCACGAAAAAGAGGATGTCACCTGTAAGGTCTCGAATCCTCCCTTCACCAATCTTACCCTAGAAGTGACATCGATGAAAAGTCCATGTTCATTAGATTACTTTCTGGTGGTGGAGATGTTCATCAACGAAGAATTATGACCCACACCAGTTGGTCGGGTGGAATCAGAAGGTTCTGCTGCATTTCGACCTCAAGAAACACCATTGTTCTTGGCCAACGATGGACTCCTTCGATGTTTACATCATGCATCATGATATAATCAACATCCGATCGTCACAATAATGCTTAGCCCTTCTTTGGTGCTCTTCCAAACATCTTGTATTTAGAGTGGTGAGAATGCTTCAAGGAGTGAGGACAACCTATTACTGAGAGAGAGAGAGACTTCTTTGTACTCCTTTATTGTAACACTCAATCTTATTGTATAAGAGAGCGTCTTGTATCACTTCCATATGTTTGAATATAAATAAAAGTGATACTTTTTTTCTTGTCTTCTATTGTCTTGAATTCCTTTTTCGCGTTGAAAATCAGACAAATAGAAGCAAAGGATCTTAGACTTGCTTTAAAAAAATAAATGTGATAATCTTAACGAGTCAAAGTTTGAGAAAAGTCCTGTTTTAAAGGATTTAAGAATGCCGTCAGAGGTGTAATATTAACTTGACAGGAGTAAGATAATTCTTGTGGACCTGCCAATCTATAACGAAAATGACAAGTGGAATTTGTACCCCCACGTAGCTTACAAATGAGTTTTCATCAGAGGTTTGGTATTAACTTGACTAAGACTCAGTTGGGGATTTAATGAAAGCACAGTTAGAGGTGTAATGTTAAACTTAACACTAATTCGAAGTGGACTTGTTATTCTGTTAACAAGAATAACTAGTGAGACTAGACTCGCGGGAAATCTTTACCGTAGAGGAGTAATATTAACTTAACGGGTTGAATTAATCTTCTCAGAAGTGTGATGTTAACTTGACAAGGGAGTGAGTCAGAGGTGTGATATTAACTTAACTCAAGAGTGTTTCAGCTTCATTTGGGAAACTAAAAGTGTCACTATCATAGGTGTAATGTTTAACTTGACAGTGAGGGTAATGCTAGAGGTATAATTTTGAACTTGGCATCGGTCATCTCGACTTCGACAAGGAAGTCCGAGGGAAAGTCATTGTCATAAGTGCATTATTGAACTTAGCAATGAACTGAACGCTAGAGGTGTGATATTAAACTTAGCATCACTCATCTCAGCTTCGATATGAAAGTCCGAGGAAAGTAATAGTCAGAGGTTTAATATTGAACTTGGCAGCAACTCAATCACTATAAAAGTGTAATGTTAAACTTAACAGTAATTTGTCAGAGGTGTGGTATTAACTTGACAGAAATTGGCTCATGATAGGAGCAATTGAGGACCTATCATTCTATTGATGAGAATTGACAAGTAGAATTTGAAATGTCAGAGGTTTAATTTAATTTGATAGTGATTGATTGTGATATGAGCAATTTTGAAAACTTATCATTTTATTATGAGAATTGACAAGTGAAGCTTGAAATGTCAGAGTGTAGTGTTAACTTGACAAATTTGAAGGCTTGCTACTCATATAGAGTTGAGACAAGTAAAGTTTGTACTCGCTAGGGAGTATTAAAATTTTCATTGCCAGAGGTATAATATTAACGTAGCAATGATTATATTTTGTGGACCTACCATTCTGTGTATGAGATTGGTAAGGGGTTTTGAAAATTTGCCGTTAGAAGTGTACTATTAACATAGCAGCGAGGATTTTAAAGAGTTTTGTTGTCAGGGATTTAATATTACCTTGACAGAGTCCACTGGGGATTGAAAAATCTGGTTTGTCAGAGGTTTATGTTAGCTTGACAAAATCCAGTCCATTTCATTAGGGAGATGAACACCGGTGTTTTTATGGTCCTACCATTCTAAGGGTGAGAATTGTAAGAGACTTTAGAGGAGAGAGTGGGACCAAGTCCACATAGGATTTTTAGCAAACCCTCAGCTATCAACAGATTTGGTGTGCCTTTATCAACTACCGTTTGAGTTGAGCTAGCCATGCTGTTCCCCTCAGCATGGTGAGTGGTCGAAGACTTATGTTGGGCTTAGAAGCCAACATTTTCCTCTATCCTTAGCCGTCGGAGGCGTCGGATGTTAATTAGGAGAGAAATACTAAACCCAAGTTTCGCCTTTTGTTCTTTCTCAATATTTACATTATACATCATGGTGCAGTCAGTGCTCGATTAGCTTGACACTGATTTATCGGGATGTGATCTAGTAAAGGAAAAGAAGCTTTTCTTGGATCTAGAGTTTTGATCAGAGGTGTAATATTAACTTGATCGGAGGAAAAGTACTATCAAGGATAGTATTTCTCAAGAATCTGCCGTTGATTGGCATCATGAGTGTATCACCGTTTGAAATTATGAGGCGATATGCTCCATTTGAGTAGACTGCTCTACTACAAATGGTCCTTCCCATTTAGAATGGAATTTTCCTTTTGTCTTATGTGTCATTACCATAGGTCTTCTGACAGCTAAGACAAGGTCCCTTTCTTGAAAGTTCGCTCCTTAACTTTCTTGTTGAAGGCTCTGGTAATCCGAGCTTGATAGAGCTCAATTTGCTGTTGGGCCTGCAGACGTTTATCGTTTAAGGCCTCCAGTTCTTGGAGTCGCAGTCGATGCTTCTCTTCCATTTGTCATCTCTGTTATCAAGGCGACACGTAGAGATGAAATTTGGATTTCTAGTGGAAGCATGGCTTCACACCCATATACCAAAGAAAATGGTGTAGCTTTTGTGGGGTTTGAACAGTTGTGCAATAGGCCATAAACATTCACCTAATTTGTCGTCCTTATTACACTGACTTTTCGAGACGAATTTCTAAGAAGCTTGCCAATGGTCTGGTTGAAAGCTTCTGCGAGACCATTAGCGGCGGGGTAGTATGCCTTGAGGACACACTCGGATTCTGAACTTAGTGCAGAACCTCTGAAAGCCTGACTGAGAACTGGGGTCCATTGTCTGGACAATTCGTCGGGGTACACCAAATTGATAGGTAACGTGATATTTAACGAATTTGATCACATCAGATGACTTTATCTCCCTCAAAGGAATGACTTCAGCCCATTTAGAGAAGTAATTGGTTATGGCTTAAGATGAACCGATGCCCTTTTGATGATGGTGGCTTATAGGGCCAACTACATCCATGCCCCACATCTCAAATGGCCAGGTAGAAGTTGTAGAGTGGAGGTATCCTGGTTGCTTGATGGATGAAATCGCCATAAACTTGGCAGGCGTGACATCATTTGGCATAAGTGATGGCGTCAGGGATCATCTTAGGCCTATAATACCCCAATCTTCAGAGTCAATCCCTAAGTTTGGACCAGGTTGATGGGCTCCACACATGCCGTTATGCACTTCTTTCAATACCTCCTGTGCCTCTTTTTGTGATAGACAGCAAAGCAAGATCCCGTTATGCGATCGACGATACAGTGATCGAGTGATCGCATTATAGTAGAATTGGGGGCTTTCCTTCTAATGGCAGCTGCTTCTTTGGTATCATCAGGCAGGATGCCGTACAAGACATAATCAATGTAAGGGAATGTCAGTCTCTAAGCTGTGGACCGGCTGACGACTCAAGAGCTTCTTTGACTTGACAGTCTCCTGTCAAACTTTTGTAATCCTCAAAAGCGATCTTGGGCAATACAAGTCGTGACTGCAGATAAGTATTTTCTCTACTACTCCAGCTAGAAGGGCTGAAGAGGCAGCGAGAGTGCCAGTGCATCTGCATGTGCATTTTGCTAGTCTGGTATATGGTCGATGTAAAAGTTTATGAACTCTCGGCCATGTGGACAGTTTGCATTGTAATAGGGTACTAGATCTTCATGTCTGACTTCGTACTCCCCGCGAACTTGGTTGACGATGAGTTTAGAGTCACCATATGCCTCGAGATTTTTAACGCCATCTCATCGGCTATTTGAATTCAATCAAAAGGGCATTGTACTCTGCTACATTATTAGAGCAGG